>CAIGRB010085073.1:16058-45158 GCA_903798255.1 Fraxinus quadrangulata | reverse complement strand
AAGCATAAGAAAAAAGGGAAAAGATGAGACAAAATAATTGATCATCCGCGAGAAGATACAACCCAAAAAAAAAGACCTGAAGCGCCAAGTGAGACTTGTGAACATTTCTATAGACCGTGGGAAAGCTTTACATGTGTTGTGTTTATGGTTGGGTTGGTTTTAATCTATAATTTATTATCAATGATTGCAAATTAATTAACAAGAACAAGTTCTACTTTTCAAAGTTGGTCCATTTATGAAAATTGGTAGGTTTCCAATAAATAGTGGCCACAATCCAAAACACCATTAACAATGAAAGGCGCACACCTCTCATGGTGAGAGGTGTGCGCATCAATCAATATAGGCGTAAGTCTCATTAATATTCTAAAATGTTCACACCACGAGGCTAATTCTCAACGCCTCACAATCACCATTTAAAACCATGCACAACAGAAAATGTTTATATCTGCTCATTTCATCTTTGCACACTTGGGTAAGGCCAGATGGAATTAGATTTTAATCATACAATGATCTCTTATTTTTGCATGCAATATGCAACTCGCACGCCGCACATTAATATATATTTTGCTTGATTAGAATCATTCAGCTGAGCCTGCATATTTATATTAATCAAGTTTCCTTTTTTCTTGTTCATTAAGAACATGACTGCCTTCTGAATTGGTTTCGAAATTATTTTATTTAATAAAAAGGGGGAAGTAAGGGCAACTTCCAAAAAAATTATGCTAAAACTTTTTGGTCAATTCGCCAACTTATTTTTCAAGACATAAGAGCTTTTTTTAATAAGGCTTATTTTTCTTTTTCATTTGTCCCAAATTATAGGCCACTTTTCTTGTTGAGTATAGTTAATCTTATAATTTTCTAATGTGTCTTTATTTAATGTACTTTGTCATCAACAAATATGAACTATTAATTCTTTAATTATTCTTTAATGTAGCGGCATATTAGGGAAAATATAAGAAAAAAAATTTTTTTTTCTTAATTTATGTGAAAGTATAAACGTGGCTATATTTGTGGGACGAGGAGAGTAGCATTCTTGTGTTTTTCACTTCTGTATTAATTGCTCAGCCCCTGATTTTTCATAATAAAAGCAAAAGGCATTCTTTTATACAACCATTATTTTTTGTAAAATTGGCACTTTTTGTATCCAGCCTTTGCAATCTGGCACCAGATATCCTCAACCTTAATTTAGCTGTTAAAGCCACGTAAAATGCTAACTTTTCCACTTCTTTAAATAATTGGGCAGCTCCAAACATGGCTACAATCAAAGCCATCGAGAAATCACTTCAGCCACCTGCAAATCATCATCATTGATAGTAGCAATATGATCAGCAGCAACAACAGTGGTGTTTCCATGTAGGAGGAGGTGGCGGCGTTGAGTCAGGTCACAGTGGCTCAGCCACTTCAGACTCACCAGAGAATCATCATTTCTCCAATCCATTAGGCTCCAAGAAGTAATATTCAATACCAAATCCACTTCCTGAATACTGGGAACAATTCTTTGATTAACAGTTAATAACACCGCACCATTTTCCTTAATGGCCTCTCAATGAGATAATTTTTTTTTTTTAAGATCTCTATCTTTAAACTGTCCTTTTCTTCTTTAGCTCTGCATTTAATGCTCTAAACCTTATTTCAGATCTTGCATTTTTGTTTTGTTTCTTTTTTCGTAAGTCCTGCTTCAGTTAATTGTGGTTATTATGATCTTTTTATTCATTTATCTTCACCAAGTTTTAAAGCCCTTTTTAGCACATAAATACATGCATGGATCTTTTAGCATCTGTTATATTATTTTCATTTTTTTCTTCAAAGGGAATTTTGTTCTCATCAATACTCTAAAATGTTCGAGGCTAATTCTCAATACCTCACAATAGCCTTTTTAAACCATGTACAATGGAAGATGTTTGATATCTGCTTATTTTGTCTTTGCATACTAGAGTAAGGCCCGATGGACTTAGATTTTAATCTTCTCTTGTTCAAGCATGTAGCATGTAACTCGCACGCCGCACGTTAATAATTTGATTTTATTAGAATCATTAAGTTGTGCTTACGTACTTACATTGATCAAGTTTCCTTTTTCTTCTTTGTTGGGTATTTTGATACCAAATGAACCTCGGGGTGATGATGACAAGTAGGATCGGATAATGTTCAAAGGTTTCTTTTGAAGACCATTAGTGAATACACTTAATTGTTATGTATCTAAAACCACAAGTGGTAGCCCAAGATATGAAGGAGGACCAAGAACCACTTACGGGCTCGACCCACTACTACCGACCCATTTAATTTTAACTTAGTATGTTATTAGCGTGTGTTTGGGAGCCATTTTTGTCCAAAGAATTCATTTTCCATTCACATCAGTAAGGCCCACCATTGAATGCCATATGCATTTGATTGATTATTGATAGTTATATTTGATTTTCAATTATACCCCTTCTTTTGGCTGGATGTGTGCATGTTTTGTTTAGGAAGAAGGACAAAATTGGTAAAGTGAAATCAAAACCCATAGATGGTACAGTTACATGTTACTTTTGGGTCAGATGAAATGGATAAAGAAAATGTTACTTCACGGACCAACGGTCAAATTTCTTCTTCAAAAAAAAAAAATTGATGTCAAACTGTTGGGGCCCTTTGAATCCAAGTATTGTGAAAAATCGGAAGAGATTAATGGAGTAATATGAAGTATTGATCGTTCATCAAATAAGAACAAAATTTAAAGTAAAGAAAAGAAAAAAATTGGCAAAGGAATCGATATTTATTAAACAACCAATGGAGAGAAAATACAATTTCAGCAATTTCTGTTCTAAAAATTTGAATGAAAAGTCCAGTATTTATAAGGAAGATGTCCAAAACCAAGATGGAAACAAAATAAAAAAATCACGTGAAATAAAGGAAACAATATTTTCCCAATATTTTTCTAATAAAACACATGAAATAAAGGAAATAATATTTTTCCAAATATGTGCAAAAAAGGAAAAATATATTCCCAAAAATTCTAACCTAATTTGGGTCACAAAATTCAACAATCTCCACATTGACACAAATTCCGGTGCAACGAACGAAACTCCAAAATTTCTCCACTTGGAAAAATAAGTCCGACTGCATTAGAATAAACCAATCTCTTTATTCAGTACCAAAACTCTCCACCTTATGAAAAACATCACCTCTACCTAGTGTCCACAAGCGACACCCGAACCCAACCCAGGTTCCCAAAATTTCAACAAAGAATTCAACAAATACCAAACAGGGTTGAAGCATACCGTGTAGCAGAAGAAATAGCAAATGCTTGAACTGAAGGCCCCTTGCTAGAACTATCACCTTCAAACACCCCAAAAGCATGATCACACACATCTGAAACTCGGTACCTATGCTCCATGAGTCCTACCCTAGCAAATGACTCAGAGCCCAACACGAAAGGTACTGTACCGAACTGGATCTCTTCCACAGTACTAAACGTGTCCAGATGTCTCTTCACTAGTTCTACTGCCCCTGCAGGATATACAGTTGAGAACTCTTCCATCCTTCCAGCACAACACGATGACCCCTTTAGACATTCAAGACTCCACCTCAGCGAGATGAGATTCTTCTTTAAGTTTGGAACATGTCGAACTTGACCAAGAACTCGAACGGTCACATCCAATAAACTCAATCTGACCCAATCGATTCTAGCGATCCTATAAGATTGGTTGTTTCCCATGACAACTCCACCTTGTTTCAAATGTTTCAAACCAGACCCTATTGGGACATATATGGAACGAACACGCTGAATCCGAAATCCACTCCTCATCCGGCTTAGATTCCCTGTCAGATACGGTCATCACCACATTTTCGCCATCCAAAAATATCTCGGCAATATTAGTCTCGTCCAAATGATTAGATTGCCTCCCATGATTTGCAGATAAATTACCTTTACCATGCAACTTGTTGCAATCCTTCTTGATGTGTCATTTTCTCCTGCAATAAAAGCAAACCTGATTGCTGAAGTTCACCCTCGACCTACCCCTCCATCGATCACCGTACGAAACCAGAGCTTCATCATCCTTAGCTCTAACAATATACTTCATCTTCTTCTTTGAAAATAAAGCGTCATAAGCATCGTCAATGGTGAGTGTGTCACGACTATACATGATCGTGTCCCTGAACAGCGACTACGAAGCGGACAGTGAGCACAACAAGATCAAGGCCAGATCTTCTTCATCATACTTGACTTCTAACGTTTCCAGATTAGCGACGATTTCCTTGAACACGGCCAGATAGTCCTCCAAAGAACTCCCTTATGCCATGCGATGAGAATAAAACCTCTGCTTCAAATACAACTTACTCGTTAATGTCTTCGTCATGCACAGTTGCTCCAGTTTTAAACATAATACAGCACCTGATTTCTCCTTAACCACGTCCTGAAGAATGTTGTTACAAAGATGAAGATGAATCATAGACAGAGCGTTCCGATCCTTCCGTTGCTTCTCCTTTGTTGTCTAAGTTGTTGGCATTTTATCAAAACCCAACAGAACATCGTCCAAATCCATCTGTGCCAGAATTGCTTTCATCTTTACTTGCCACGGAAAAAACCTTGTATCCAAAAGCGGAATGTCATACTTCATGGCAGTCATCGATACTAAAAATCACAAATAAATTCAACAACCTGCAGCTCTGATACCACTTGTTGGGACCCTTTGAACCCATGTATTGTGAAAAATCAGATGAGATTAATAAAGCAATATGATCACTCACCAAACAAGAACAAGATTTAAAATAAAGAAAAGAAAAAATTGGCAGAGGAACCGATACTTTATTAAACAACCAATTGAGAGAAAATACAATTTCAGCAATTTTTGCTCTCAAAAACTGAATGAAGAGACTACTATTTATAGGAAAGATGTTCAAACCCAAGATGAAAACAAAATAAAAATAAATCACGTGAAAAAGGAAACAATATTTTTCCAATAAAACACATGAAATAAAGGAAATAATATTTTTTCAAATATGTGCAAAGAAGGAAAAATATATTCCCAAAAATTCAACCTAATTTGGATCACAAAATCCAACACAAACAAGGGTATATACTAGACTTTGTCCTTTGTGAGACATACAATACAAACACACGGCTTCTCTTTGACTCCTTTTTGTGATCCTTTGTCTCTCTCTGTCGGTATCACTACCCGTGAATGGGCACCGGAATCTGCACATGTTCGTGTCCATTCACGGCTGTTTCTTTGTGATCTGTGGGCTTTTCCTTCATTGTTTCGGAGTGGTTTTCTTGGTACAATTTGTGTGGTGCTGCTGTGTGATTTTGGGCCCTTGAACTGAGCCCAGAGTCATCCACTTTTTGGTGCCAATTGACTGGATATTGATAGGAAGATATTGTTATTCGATTTACCTTATATTGATTTCATTATTCAATTGTGTTTAAAACTAAATTAGTGTTATTAATTGCAATTGAAGGTGCTGATTTTCTCTACATTCTTCATTGAGAATGTGGCTGCCTTCTGAATTGGTTTGAAATGTACTTTTAATTATTGAAATATGGGGACATAAGGGCAACTTTTAAAATATATTATGCTAAAACTTTTAGGTCTATTCACCAACTTACTTTTAAAGACATAAGAGCAGTTTTTTTTTATAAAACAAATAGCATTCATCTGTTTTTCAGTTTTGAATTAATTGTTCATTCTCTAATTTTTAATAATAGAAGCAAAAATCAATTTGTACAACCATTATTTTTTGTAAAATTGGCTCTTTTCGTCTCCAGCCTTTGCTATTCTGTTGCCAATCCACCTTCAAGAGCACATCCTCAAACTTTTGGAAATTCAGCAAAATTCGTCCTCCGTCTATTTTGGGCGTTAAAGCAACTTAAAATGGTGATTTTTTAATATATTTTTTTCAATAACTGGGTACCTCCAAACAAGACTACAATTAAAGCCATCGAAAAATCACTTCAGCCACCAGAAAATCGTCATCAGTAAGATGTTCCATAGGCAGAGGTGGCGACGTTGATTTGGGTCATGGTGGCTCAGCCACTTCAGATTCACCAAAGAATCATCATTTCTCCAACACATTAGGCTGCAAGACAGTAATACTCAATACCGAAATCCCACTCCCTGAATATTGGGAACAATTATGATTTATATTTAATAACACCACCACTTTCCCCTGAATGGCCTCTCCATGGGATTATTATTTTTTAAGATACTATAATTAAACTGTCCATTTCTACTTTAGCTCTGCATTTGATGTTTTTAACCTAGTTTCGGTTCCTGCATTTTTGTTTCATTTATTTTTTCAAAAGTTCTCCTTCAATTAACGGTGATCTCTACCGAGTTTTGAAGCTTTTTTTTAACCAATAAAAATATATGCACATATCTTCTCAGCATCAGTTATATTATTTTCGTCATTTTCTTTAAAAGAAAAAATTAATTTTATCGATACTCTAAAATGTTTGCACCCCAGGGCTAATTCTCAACATCTCACAATCGCCTTTTTAAACCGTGTACAATGGAGAACGTTTGTCTCCTTATGTTAACTTTGCACACTCGAGTAAGGCCGATGGACTTATATTTTAATCACATTGATCTCTTATTCTCGCACACATCACGCAACTCGCACACATCACATTAATATTTTGCATTATTAGAATCACTTAGTTGTGCCTGCATATTTATATTAATCAAGTTTCC
This sequence comes from Fraxinus quadrangulata, assembly GCA_903798255.1. Taxonomy (NCBI): domain Eukaryota; kingdom Viridiplantae; phylum Streptophyta; class Magnoliopsida; order Lamiales; family Oleaceae; genus Fraxinus; species Fraxinus quadrangulata. Next base: position 38,490 of record CAIGRB010085073.1, on the reverse strand, counting down.
TTTTTTTTTTCTTCATTGAGAACGTGACTCCTTGTGAATTGGTTTTGAAATGTATTTTTAAATAATAAAATATGGGGGACATAAGGGAAACTTTTGAAATAAATTAGGCTTATTAGCACAAAACGTCCATACGTTTGACCGTTTGTGTGCAAAACGTCCTTACGTTTCATTTTTTTTTGCATTTTCGCCCTTATTTCAACGCTTTATTGTGGAAAATGTCCTTCCGTCCATCTGCCATGAGTTTTCCCGTTAAATGCTTACTTGGACTCTCTTTTAATTTGAAACTCGAAGGGTAAAACAGACCTGCACAAAGTTCTCCCAGATCTCTCTAGACCTAAAGCTATACATACGTACTCTCTATTCAATTTCTCATTCCATTTTTGGATGAAAGTTTAGGCTAAATTTCATCGCCAAATATATAGGAAAAATCCCATTTTCCAGCTATATTTTTGAGAATCTTTAGCTCTTATTATTCTGTAAGCCATCAAAGATTCCATTTAATAATTATTAAAATTAAGTTATTTACAGTTTCTTGAACCATCCTCCTTTTTTTCTCTCCTTCGGCATCAAATCTGAGGCTTAAACTTGATCCGGTTTCTGGTTTTTGTTTAAATTTATCTATTTTGGGGATTTTCTGAAGTTTCATAGGTTTTTTATCCAAACAGTTTTGAGTCTTGAGTTGGAAAGTAAACATTTTGTGGCTGTGTTGTGATCTAACCTTTTTTGATTACTAATAATGAAGAAAGTGGGTGGGCAGGGGACGTGAAAAGTGGAGAAGATGGAAGATGAATCTTGCGTGTTATGGAGAGGAGGTTTGTGAAGTGGTCTAACCATTTTACCCTTCGAGTTTCAAATTAAAAGGGAGTCTAGGTAAGCATTTAACGGGAAAATTCACGGCAGATGATGGAAGGACTTTTTCCACAATGAAACGTTGAAATAAGGGCGAAAATGTAAAAAAATGAAATGTAGGGATGTTTTGCACACAAACGGTCAAACGTAGGGACGTTTTGTGCTAATAAACCAAATAAATTATACTAAAATTTTTGGTTTGTTCACAAACTTATTTTTCAAGACACAAGAGCAGTCTTTTTTATATAACAAATTGCATTCTTGTGTTTTTCATTTTTGAATTAATTGTTCAGCCATTAATATTTCATAAAAAAAGCATAAAGCACTATTGTACAACCATTATTTTTGTAACTTTTTGGTCTCTGGCCTTTGCAATCTGATGCTAATCCACCCTCTTAACTGTTTTTAACACTAGATGTTGACACACAAAGACATCCTCAACCTTTCGAAAATTTAGGAACTTCAGATTCACTAAAGAACCATCACTTCTCCAATGCATTAGTCACCAAGAGAATAGTATTCAGTACCAAAATCCCACTCCCTCAATATTGGGAACAATTCCTTGATTTACAGTTATTAACGCCACCCCTTTTCCCTGAACGGCCTCTCCATGAGATAATTATTTTTAAGATCTCCACCATTAAACTGTACTTTTCTACATTAGCTCTGCATTTAATGTTCTAAACCTTGTTTCAGTTCTTGCATTTTAGTTACATTTATTTTTTTGAAAGTTATGCTTTAATCAATGGTGGTCTCTACTGAGTTTTGAAGCTCTTGATAGCCAATAAATACAAGCACTTATTATTTCAGCATCTGTTATATGAGATTCTTCATTTTCTTTAAAAGGAATATTTATTCTCATTAATACTCTAAAATGTTCATACCCCAAAGCTAATTCTCAAAGCCTCATAGTCGCCTTTTTAGACCGTGTACAATGGATAATGTTTTTTGTCTGCTTATTTTAACTTTCCATACTGGAGTAAGGTAGGATGGACTTATATTTTAATCATACATTGATCTCTTATTCACGCATGCAACACACAACTCGCACACGGCACATTAATATTTTGCCTTATTAGAATCATTAAGTTGTGCGTGGATATTTATATTGATCAAGTTTCCTTTTTCTTCTTCACTGAGAACGTGACTGCCTTCTGAATTGGTTTTGAAAAGTATTTTTATTAATAAAATCTAGGGACATAAGGGCGACTTTTAAAATAAATTACTAAAACTTTTTGGTCTATTCACCAACTTACTTTAAATGACACGAGCAGTATTTTTAATATAACAAATAGCATTCTTGTGGTTTTCCGTTTTGAATTAATTGTTCAGCCCCTAATTTTTCATAATAAAAGCAAAAAGCATTCTTATACAACCATTATTTTTTCTAAAATAGGCACGTTTTTGTCTTCGGCCTTTGCAATCTGTTGCTAATCCACACTCTAATTCTTTTTAGCACTAGACTCCTCAAGCTTTTAGAGATTTAGCAAAACTCGTCCTCCATCCATTTTGGCTGTTGGAGCAACGTAAAGTTATGAATTTGACCATTCTTTCAGTAATTGGACACCTCCAAACATGGCTGTAATCAAAGGAATCGAGAAATCTTTTCAGCCACTAGAAAATCATCATCAATAGTAGCAGTAGCATCTGCAGCAACAACAGAAGTGTTTCCATGGATGGAGGTGACGGCGTTGTGTCGGGTCAAGGTGGCTTAGCCACTACGGATTCACCAAAGAATCATCACATCTCCAAAACATTAGTCTCCAAGACAGTTGTATTCAATACGGAAATCCCACTCCCTGAATTCTGGGAACAGTTTCTTGATTTACAATTAATACTGCCACCCCTTCCCCTGAATGGCCTCTCTATGAAATTATTATTTTTAAGATCTCTACCATTAAACTGTCCTTCTCTACTTTAGCTCTGCATTTAATGTTCTAAACCTTGTTTCAGTTCTTTCATTTATTTTTTCAAAAGTTGTGTTTAAAGTAATGGTGATCTCTAACGAGTTTTGAAGCTCTTTTTGGCCAATAAATACATGCACGTAACTTTTCAGCATCTGTTATATTACTTTCGTCATTTTCTTCAAAAGTAATATTTATTCTCATTAATACTCTAAATTGTTAGCACTCCGAGGCCAATTCTCAAACCCTCATAATTGCCTTTTTAGATCATGTACAATGGAGAATGTTTATGATGTGATTATTTTAACTTTGCATACTCGAGTAAGGTCAGATGGACTTATATTTTAATCATACATTGATCTCTTATTGATAAATGCAACACGGAATTCGCCCGCCGCACATTAATATTTTGCTTTATTAGAATCATTCAGTTGTGCATGGATATTTATATTCATCAAGTTTGCTTTTTCTTCTTCTTTGTGAACATGACTGCCTTCTGAATTGGGTTTGAAAATTATTTTTAATTAATAGAATATGGGGACATAAGGGCAACTTTTATAATAAATTATGCTAATACTTGTTCGCCTACTCACTATCTTATTTTTCAAGACATAAGAGCAGATTTTTGTATAAAATAGCATTCTTGTGTTTTTCAGTTTTGAATTATACTTTTTTGTCTCCGGTTTGCAATCTGTAGCTAATCCTCGCTGTAGCTTTTTTTTTTTAGCACTAGAAATCCTCAACCTTTCGGAAATTTAGAAAAACTTGTCCTCCGTCCATTTTTGCAGTTAAAGCAATGCAAAATGATGAATTTGACCCCTCGTTCTATAATCGAGCACCCCCAAACATGGCTGCAATCAAACCCATTGAGAAGTCACTTCAGCCACCAGAAAATCATCATCAATTGTAGTAAGAAGCAGTAGCATCAGCATTAACAACATCAGTGTTTCCATGGGCGGAGGTGGCCGTGTTGAGTCAGGTCACGGTGGCTCAGCCACTTCATATTCACCGATGAACCATCACTTCTCCAATGCATTAGTCTCCAAGACAGCAGTATTCTGAACAGAAATCCCATTCCCTGAATACTGGGAACAATTCCTTGATTTAGTGTTATTAATGCCACCCCTTCCCCCTTAATGGCCTCTCCATGAGATAGTTATTTTTAAGATCTCTACCATTAAACTTTCCTTGCTCTGCATTTTAGTTCCATTTAGTTTTTGAAAGTTCTGCATTAATTAATGGTGTTAGGAATTGAGGAAGAGGCAATATGGCGCGATATGAAGAGGCGAGAATGTGAAGTGAGAAGATGAAGAGAGGGATAAGAGGGTGGAAATGGTTTTAGGATTTGGGAAGTAATTGAATTGGGGTATGGGGAAGGTGGGTGGGTGGATTATTTTAATTTTATATTATTTTTTTATGAATATTTACAATAATCAAGATTCAAGATTCAAAATCAAGATCCAGTATTAAAGAATTATTCCTAAAGAATTAAGGTATGTTCTGCATTATTAATTTTCTTAGTAATTTGACATGAAGGATCTTGGAATAAAGGAATTTAGGTTTTTAAGTTTAAAGTTTTAAAGTTTCAACAAATGGTATCAGAGTCAACTCCATTTTAAACCATTGAGATTCAAGAAAGAACTTTATGGATGAAATTCGTATTCTGGATTCTTTATTTTTTTGGATGCACATTTCAATCCTAAATTTTGAATTTTAGCTTCATTTTTTTTTATTAAAGCTTACTGTACGGAAACGTAAAGGCAGCATGGTAGATTCCATTGATAACATGATTGCTTTCCTATTCAGTTGATGGTTAGATTGAGAGAAAATAAAATATAAATATTGATTGGATTTATTTTAGTGGGATATCATGTTCAGCTATAGCCATGGCTTTGTTGAATAATTAAGGGTTCATGAGTAACTTTTTTTAATGGGAAGGAAAACAAGATTATAGTTGCGGCGGTTGCCAGGGCAATTGCTGTTCGGTGCAGCAGCGCTCACTTCCGAGCGCTGCGGCCCTGAATTGCTGTTTATTATTATTATTATTATTATTATTATTATTATTATTATTATTATTATTATTTTGTTTTGTTTTGTTCTCACCCTACACACTATCAAGTTCTAGGTTCATATTTTTTTGAGTGTCAATCCCCAATCAGCCATAGCAAGCATTTCACTAAGATTTTGACTCCTTCCAGCAGATTAATTACTCAAACCTTTTTGTTCCTCTTCCACCATTCAAAGATTTGCTTATTTGCTTCTCTGGCCAAAGATGACCCATTCCAAAAAGGATACAGAGCAAGCTTTTGATCTTTACAGTCAAAGAAACCAGGACAAGAAGCAACACCAAAGACTCCTTCTCATCCATGTTCTCACCTGAAAATTGTGATATTGATGCCTCTCTACAACTGCTTTCATGCCTTCCTTGTCGGGAAATTCTGCTCGCAATTTCCATACAATCACTATAAATGTGTCTAGGAGAGTCCATGTCATTTACTTCTTGAACTTTATATGTAAAATCATACGTGATCTCTATCTCCAGATCTAGGAAGTGTATCAGACCTTGTACATCTAGAATTCCCTTTTGCCATCTTGCTACACTCTATCAAAATAACAAGACTCTACAAAGTCTAAGTGCACAGTCTCACCTTAGAGAGCCAGGCCTATCACAATTCTAGATTGTTGGATCCACCTCTACACCTCTATTTAAGATTAGTTCTTCACATCTGTTGGAGTATTATCCTTCAAGGGGAGTGGAGAAGAGAACAAAAAAGAAGAATCAAGAACACCAAAATATGATAGAAAGGCACAAACACGAAATCGTTGTTCTCAAATAATATTTGCCCTCTGTAAAATTTAATTGGTATTTAAAAGGAACTCTTGACAAATGGTTTGTATGATTGATCCTTGAAAAACAAAACACTTAAGCACTAGTGTTTTACTTCCAAAACTTGTACCACACAAAGGATGTTTAAATATGTAAAGATACTTTGGTAAATCTCTTTTAATGTGGAATGATCTCAACTGTTGGTGGTTAATTATTGTTTAGAGGAATAAAATATATCTCATATATATAGAGTTTCATTCATATACCACGAAATGGCCTCAATGGTTCGTGAAAAGATGGATTTTTTCATAAAAATGTGCCAAAAAAGAACCAGAAATTTCACACCTAACGGTCAAAAAATTGGCCTCGGTGATCGCCCAGGACAAGGTTTTGGCCTTGGGTTATTGAAAACGAGATTGGGCGAGTGCCCAGCTTTAAGCCGAGCACTCACCTAGGCCAAAATTTCAATTAGTCCGATTTTTCTTCTCGTTTCATTTCCAGTATTTCCATATTTGCTCTACTCACTCATATGGATGTATTATCATTTCAAAATATTCATCAATAAGTTGAACACCACACAACAAATCTAGGCCATTTCATCTCAAAAACTATAACAATTTAATATGCAAATTATGATAATTTCTTCCTTCATTTCAATTTTTTTCTATATGCATCTTCATTTTCCCAATGCTAGACCCCAACCAAAGGCTTGAATCCATTAATGCCTAGTAAAACTGATACCAAGGCATGCTACTTTAATTTTCCGAATGTAGCAATATATCAAAGGAAAGCCAATTAGTGTGGAAAGGTTTCGCTCTTACAATTTGATTTAGGCCTCAACCTTACGAATGCATTGCAAATTAGTTATTCGTGTAATCAAATATTTCGACTCAATTCCACGGTTTTCTTTATTCTCATACTCATTTAATCATACATTCACTCAATAAAATATTTTGCACGTAAACTTAAACTTTTTTCTACTTTTTAATCACACATTCTCCGAAAAACCATTATTCAAAACATCGTTTTCCCCAATTTCTATTTATAATGGCCATCAAATCAGAGCTAAGATATTTTAGGTTCAGTAGTTAATTTAATAGTAGTTTTATTCGTTTATGTTTAGAAAATTAAGTTGGAATTAGGTTCTCAGAGTTTGTGTATGTTAAAAATTAAGACAGCACATTTTATTTTCATTTAAAATTACAATTATATTGTTGATTGTTATTCGATTGTTACTAAATGATAAATTACATGATTTAGAGTTTTTCAATTCTTCAATCCAATCTCGATACTAAAGAAAATCAATGAATTATTAAGTATTTTTACGGTTATTCTCATTGTCAACGTGTTTATAAGCTCATTCTCCGTCCACGTATATTTCTTGCATCATTAGATCATATTTGTATTATAACACAATTATGTCTTGCAATTTGTGAGACATCAACGATAGAAGTAATGTTACGTACGAGGATGCACTAATGCGATGACTAGTGTTCTTATCGACACAAGTAGCAGAGATAGAACACGTGCATGGACAACACGAGATGTGGATGCAACTGATGAACAATTTTATACTATGGTGATTCAATGGTTGTGAAGATGACATAGTCGATGAGTAGGCATGAACTTTCCAACACTACTAGAAAAAGAGGCAAAAGAGATGAAATTTTATCGACTAACGTCTTTCGTTGCGATTATCAACGGGATTAATAGTAAATTAGCAACTGGTTATTATTTTATTATTTTTAAAAATTACATATTAAATTATCGACATAATTACAAATAGAAGTCTTCCGTTGGTACGATTCCATTGCTAATCCATTGGTACGATTCCATTGCTAATCCATTGGTAAAAAGTAAAAAATAAAAAATAAATTGAATAATTTATCAATGGTTTTTCCAATGGATGTTTCCGTTGGAAACTATATGAAAGAATAAAATAATTACCAACAGAGAAAAATTGTTAGTAAACTATTAACTAAAGATAAAAAAAAAATTATTAAGTAATTATCAATGAAAAAAATCAAGCGACGACTTGTTTAGATTGAGATTACGATGGCCCGTCAATTTTGAGGCAGTGACAACATACAATATGGTACATATGTCAGCAACAATCATGCTATATGTATATCGTCTTTTATATTGTGTCATGTGGTAACATACCATTGGACAATTAAAAATAATAAACAATTTTTTCTCCAATCATCATTTAACATTACATTAAATGTCAATGAGGATGAATATTTGGAATGTACATATAGCATTATTCATGTAAACAAAGGGTATTTCTAACGTACAAATGGAAGTTCTTTATAGTTGGAGGGTCACTCTAAGCCTTGAGATTCACCAAAAATTCCAAAAAATAAAGTTTGGAGATGAAAGTGAAAATGACTAATGGTTGAGGACTTTTGTTGTAATTTCCCATTAAAATGAGAGACTGAAATTGTTAGGACGACGCCATTTGTACACTCTTTTTTATACATTGACGCTATGATGCTGTCGACAAAGAACCTGGTGTTTTTTTTTTATTGATTTGAGGACGAATGAATAATGATCAAGTTGAAGTCTGTAAAAATTATGTGAACTATTTTTTTTTAACATTTAACATCACTTGGTGAAAAATTGTTTTTGTTTTTTAAACTGTCTAGTCAAGCGAAAATGTGTAAAAAGATGACGTATACAATGACGTGAGAAAATATTATTCAAAGACAATTCATTCGAACTGAACTTTCCAATTCGTAATGGCGAGTGACTCTTCGTCCTCTTCGGTGGCGGTGGCGGTGGCTATGTCGCCAGTGACGGAGGAGGAGCTGACTCTGACAGTAAAATGGAGCGGGAAGGAGTACACTGTTAGAGTCTGCGGGGACGATACGGTGGGAGAGCTAAAGCGGCGTATTTGTGAGGCCACGAATGTGTTGCCCAAACGCCAGAAGCTTCTCTACCCTAAAGTCGGTTCCAAACTCGCCGATGATACATTCCTTCTTTCGCAAATTCCTCTCAAAGCTTCCCTCAAAATGACCATGATTGGGTCTGTGCGCCTCTCTCTCTATAACTATTCTACAAACGCGTAACCTCGTGTATATCTGAACGTATATCTACTTATTGGTGGTTATTGACAGGTTTTAATTATTTTTTTAACAAGATTTTAATCTTTTTCCAGGGTTTTAAGTAATTAGGAACTTATGGCTTGACATGGGTTTGTGATATTCTAAGATCTAAATGGAATTTTGTTGAAGTTTTTGTTTGCTTTCTTTGGATTAAGTAAAGGGTAAAGGTTTATTGCCTATATACTGTTCCAGATTGCTAGTCATTTTCAGAGTTAATTTCTTTCCTGTTAAATGGGAGTAAATACTCTTGATTTTTGTTAATTGGATCATGTGATTATAAAAACAACATAGAAAAGATGAAATTTACATTTTCTGAGTCTGCCCTTTATATCTATGTAATAGTAATACACACCTATATACCGTACATACATAAAGTTGTTAGCTTTCTCTATGGTTTGTGTTAAGTGTATTCATGGTAGAAAAATCCTAAGACTGCAGGTAAAAATCGTAATATTTATTGATTGAGTGACAATGTTGGGATCATGAGAAGGATGGGTTAAGTGAATCGTCCTTGTTTAGTGTTGTGTATTCCAACAAATAAGTTAATGATTTTGGTGCCAAAAGCTTCAAAAAATCGTTGCACCAAGTAATCGCCTTTTCCTTTCTAATTGTGGCCTTTCGCGGTCTGGATAAAGCTAATTCTAAGATTATTACAGCTTCTGATGAATTCTTAAGAAAAAAGTTGAATGATCAAACTATTTGCCTTAGATGAGTATTGTGATTTTAAGCCAAGAGAAAGATTGAGGGATAAGCTAACTTTAATCCCCAAATAAAGGCTTTCGCTGCTAGGTTTTTTAGTGATTGTGGTTGTATAACATAGAGGTACAATGAGTTGGTTCGATAATGAGAATAGTCATGCTGATCCATAAAGTCTGGATGAACAACAAAGCCTAATGAATAGGTTTTACATGGCCATGGTGTGTCGTGCTTTTTGGTGTTTGTTCATAATCAGCTTGGCAGAAGGATTATGCTGTTTGTTTTAACTTATGACCTTTATATGTGTACATACATTTATGATTGTTTAACGTTGTCTTGTTACTGTGGCCACATCTTAATTTATAGGTATTTGGAGTGTCAGTGAGTCAGTGCCTGCATGCAAATTTCTTATAGAAAATTGACTTGCTGATCCAAACGTTACCGGATATGTTATTATTATCCCATCAGACGTGTATCCAAGATGAATTCAACTTCTTTAATAACAACTTAAAAAATATTTATATTTTATGGTTTCAGTTAGCTATGAATTATTAAGGTTCAAATAAAATGACTGGTCTTAGTTTCCCTGGCAAATTAATCTTATAGGATCTTCAATGAAATCTCTGACCAGAGCAATGTAGTTTCATAAATGGACTGTTTGCTTTGTCACCAGCTGGTTCTTGATTAAATTCTAATGCTTTATGTGATGTGATGTGAAGTAAATGTGTGAATATTTTATGGAATGTACAGTACTGTTGAAGATGAAATAATTGTGGATCCTGTGGACTCTCCGGAAATTATCGATGATTTTGAAATTGGACAAGTTGAAGCGATTGACATTAAAGATAATGAAGTCAATAAACAGAAATTAAGGCGGCGTATTAAGCAGTACAAGGTCAGTTATCCCCATCCTTATAGTGCTCATAGCTTTAAATGTTTGTAACGAGATTGGCATGCTATGTATCCAGTATATATGCAAAATGATTCCCATTATTAGTTTTTTACTTCTCATTGTTTTAATTTATCTTAATTTTACATTGTTATTCCTTGTGATGATGGCATTGAGTGCTAATGCTAGATTGATCTTCGCAACCCATGTCGAGAAGGTAAAAAGCTACTCGTTCTGGATATTGATTATACCTTGTTTGATCACCGGTCGACGGCAGAGAACCCACTAGAACTAATGCGTCCTTGTAAGTGTTTTTATTCATCTTAAACATTTTTTCTTCTTTCTGTGCCAATCCTGCTTGCTGTTAAATATTCTGCTACTTGACACAGATCTTCATGAATTTCTTTCTGCCGTTTATGCGGAGTATGACATTATGATATGGTCTGCAACCAGGCAAGTTTTTTTCCCTTTTTTATTCTTTTATCAATCGAAAACCTTTTTGTGGAATGAGCTTGGAATTGCTTATCTCAGCTAAACGCACTTGTATCCCTTCATTGCTTTTAACAATTCTGAATAAGAATTAGGAAATAGTGCTTCCTGTATTGCATTATTCCTCACCTTCAATTAGAAAATAATAGATTCTTTTCGAAAAATTCATATTTTTAATCATATTTTCCCATTTTACACACACTAAAAGGCAATTTAAAATGAAAGGTCACAAAGGTATCATTGTTGGATCTTATATTTGTATATTTGAACTTTTGAAAATTACCATTAACACTGTATAAAGAGTCTTTTCAAAATAAACTAAAGTAATCGGACTGAGAGAATGTAATATTTTCTTCCACAGATTTTTTTTGCAGTTAATTTACATTCTAACTGTTTTGAGTATTAGTAGCCCAAAGTTGACGGTCTTATCAACCGATTTTAAATTGTTAATCCTTAATAATCAATGAACATTTTAGGAATACCCATGTTTACACTGTATACATCTTAATATGCTCTTTTCCCAAACTCATGCTTTTTAAAATAATTGACATTATTAATAATTTCCTAATTGCTCAAATGGAAAATTTGGAACAGTTGTCTCTTATGCATGCCAGTATACCTTAGTGCCAGAACACAGCCGAACATGGACCCACCTTAAATGGTGTGCAAGGCACTCCAACTGCACCAATTTTGGCATGCCATTAGCAGACTGCAGAAGCGGTAGGACTAGAGGCATTAGGAGTAAGCCTCGTAAGAGATGGATAGAGGAGTGTGTTAACCTTCCTGCTGATAACAAATGCACTTTAGAAAGTCGTTGAGTGTTTGACGATGTTGAAGGGGTTTCAATGGGTCCATTCCAAATCTTTCTCAACACAGTCTACCATTGTCACCCACCCCGAATGAGAAGAGCCTTAAAATTCACTTCTTTTAATTTTCTAGCTTTATTGTACAGGAGAGTTTCGTTAAAAGTTAAGCACACTAATCCAGAACACTATGAGAATTGACACAATGATTTTCAAATCAATGTGGAAAGTATTTATGTAATAATTAATTTACTTTTGTAATAGGAGGCCCCTGAGGGTGCACCCTCAGATATGAAGAATACTATGTTAGAGGCAGTCTATTGCAGCCATTTTGAGATTTATTAAAACTCTAATTATTTTGGTATGCTATTGAAATTCTTGATTAGTTATTGTTTTATTAGGACTTAAATATTGAGAGAGAGTGTTAAATCTATGAAGCATGGATACTCTTAATAAGGCGGTGTGTATGTGGTCGACATGTGTCATGCCATGTCGTATGACATATATCGGATGCCGATATTACAAACACTTCAGGACATGTGTTTGACGAACCACTTGCTAAGTTCTATATTTTGTATTTTTGAAAAATTTATGACGCTTGAGGGATGCTTTAGGGAGACTTCTCGAGTAAGTGTTCGACATGCCATGTGTTGTGTCATGTAATAAAAAGAATAAAAAATAAAAATATATAATATATAAAAGTTTAAAAAATTTAAATCTGACGTGTGTCCTACTTTTTTGATAAATCATGTGTCATCATGTTCGTTTGTGTCCATGTCCGTGATAGTGTCTATGCTTTAGGTTAAAATAATTACATCACCCCCCCCCCCACCCCCCACCCCCAGGGGCAGTAAAAGTGAAAATCAATGTATGGAAAGCATTTTAAACTTCATAATTTTGTGTGCATAATTATAGCTTTTCTGGTTTACCATTATGAACTCTGTGCAGTGGTTTAGTTTTTCAGTATCATTGTACGCATTTGGCAGTCTAAATCATGTCACTTCAATGTATATTTAATTTCTGCAGTATGAAGTGGGTTGAGTTAAAGATGGGACAACTTGGTGTTCTCAATAATCCAAACTACAAGATTACTGCCCTGCTTGATCATATGGCAATGATCACTGTTCGAACAGATACTCGTGGTGTCTTTGATTGCAAACCACTTGGATTGATTTGGGCTCATTTTCCCGAGGTTCGACTACATTTTTTTGGCTTCAATGTCTCATTTGTTAAGTTTCTTGAATTGTATTTGCAATGTCTTCCTGCTGTCTTAAAAGGCACAATCTATTCATGAATGGTTTGTCAAGAAAAGGTGGAAACTGGCCTTGATCTCGAGTAAATATCGCATCTTTCAAATTGAAGTCATCTTTGTTCAAGCTTTAAAGTAACTTTTATTCCGAATATATTTGAATATTTTCTTTCATCACTTTTAAGTAAAAATTTACTTATTTTGATAGCAAGCCTTCCTTGTGTCAAAATAAGTAACATACTTCCAGTATGTGTGTGTGTGTGTGTGTGTGTGTGTGTTAAATAACCTTTTTCTGACATAACGTCTCTATATCATACATTTGCAGTTTTACAGTGCCAAAAACACTATAATGTTTGATGATCTACGAAGGAATTTTGTGATGAACCCACAAAATGGCTTGGTTATAAAACCATTCAGAAAAGCCCATGCAAATCGAGACAGTGATCAGGAACTTGTAAAGCTAACCCAATACTTACTTGCCATAGCGGAGCTTGATGATATTAGCAATCTCGAACACAAGAAATGGGAGTCCTTTAACGAGGACAGTTTCAAGAGACGCAAGCATGGTTGAACCGTGATTAATTTTGTACCTATTGACTCTCTTTTTACGCACTACTTTTTTCAGTTGAATTTTACATACACAACAACAGTTGGCTACTACAAGACATGTTGATTCGCTTTTTTTTTTTTTTTACTACACCCTGCTCTAGTTTATTAATGCTCGGGTTTGTTTTGGAAGTAAATGGCTTTTGCTTTGTAATGCTTATGGTTGACATTTGTTCATTTGCCGGAGAATTTCTTATTGAGCTTAATGGATAATTGTTTCCATAAATGACTTGGTTTACATTGAAGTATTGAAGAGAGGATAAGCCTACTGAGCTTTTTGCCAATACTGTGTGCATATTTTCACTTGTTCAACTCAGAGCTGCATATACCTGTTGAATTACTACTGTTTAAATTTCTAGATTCTGTAAAATGAGCAGAGACAAATCAAGTAGTTGAGTGATCAACATTGTGGTCTGTCAATTCTGCATTTCAGTGAGCCCCCGTTTGGTTTTGATAAAAATCAGATTATTGTTTGATATTGATAAGATATGTGGTAGAAAAGTTGATAAAAGTTGTGAATCTCATAAAATATATGATTGAAAATGAGTTTCAAGAAATGGAAGTCAAACATGGGCTGAGTAAAAATCAAGTTAGCACGAGTGATCAGATGGACAATCGAGCATCGGTAGATTGCATTCAATATCAACAGGTCTCCATTGACCCGTACGCATCACTTTGCCATTCTTGATTATTCCCGTCGTTGAGAAAGTTCGTATACTCATATCTCTTATGAGGTCTGACAAACACTTGCTATATATCATGCACTTAAAAAATTGAAGTCCTTGATATCGATTCAACCACCATTTGACAGTGAAATGTCTAATAGTGCTTTGCTTGGCTATGTTTTTGGTATATTAGTAGAAGTATGAAAAAGATAGCATTAGAATTCATGCGAGAATTGAGTCTTAAAATAAGGGTAAATTCTAATCATGGCAAGTATACTTTTACTCTCGTTCAACGGCAATCGTCACTAAGATAAACGATATCCATCATTTTTTTAACACCATGTCATCAATTTTTGTAAGTCCAAGTGACGGAATTATATGCAGTTATCCAATTGAAATCAAATTAAAATATAATTACCGATCAATCAAAATTAAAGTACAATTGTCTTATTGAACAAGAGTGAAAGTACGTTACCCATTAATAGAATTCACCCTCAAAAGGGCAATGAGAGAGAGTGAACCCAAAAGGCGTGACAATTTTGCAGAAGAAAGGAGCTAAAACTAGTGTCATACTATGTACCTAACCTGTCATGTCTTTGAAATATATTGGTCGTTCGTCAAGATATCCACTAATTCTCGACAAACGTTTGAGACTAATAGGTACCCGAAATCAACAATTGTGAGATTACATAAACCAATTTCCAGTCTAATGGCAATGTTTCCCCAGGCAGAAAGCGAAGGGAAATTGATCAATGTAATCACTTAAGGCATACAAGGATGGCCATTAGCATCAATCATGTTTGGAAGAACCACCTCAGGTGAGTCGTCCACCAGAACAACTATTTTCCGGCACAGACTACCAGGCGCACATGGCGACCCTACTTTTAACAAAGAAAATTGAGAAATCCTAACAACACAAAGAACATAACAGCATAGCGTAAGACAAACAAAACCAGGCAACGAGGTTGAGCTCAGGACTGGAAGAATGCGGCTTGATCCCAGGAAGGGGGAGCCACAATTTTTGTCGTTGGCAAGGTAAGGAGATATCAGTCGAGGAGCGGTTAGGAGGCACCATAAAAACGCACATTAGATATACCCAGAAACTGTATCATGTGCAGCACTTGCTTCCTTGGGTTCCAGTGAAAGGTTAGCAAATTGCTGGTCGAAATCTCTGCTCTTAGCACGTCGATGGCTAGATGAAGACTGTTGTTGCTGCTGCTGCTGCTGATACAGGGCTCGTAATCTTCCAACTTCTCTTTCCAAAACGTCATGCTCTACTGCAAACAACATCCACAATAGTTCAAAGGAATCTTAGAGTGAAAAACTTTCTGCGGTCCAATTGCTGTTCTCTCTAATATAAGCACTTCCAAAGACCAAGGTGATGCTAGCTTTCCAATGTTTATACAATTATATTATATTATCCGTATTCCAAATTCACCATTCTATCTCTGAATTTGCAAAGGTCTTAGTTATATCTGAACAGAAATGAGTTAATGCAGCAGACTAGTGCCTACCGTCCGTCAGACAGCTAAAAGCAGCAGTACTGTTGTAGAACATATACTTGGAACCTAAGTCAGAATAAAGTGTGGGTTTGCTGTGTTCTTAAACATGATCTGAAATACACATTGATAGGTACTTATTCAATAATGATAACACTGGTGGGCATGATGCAGTACTTTTTCATATCTAATCAGAGGGAAAAAAATGTGTTACTTTTATGCTTTACTTAGGGAGTAAATCAAAATTGATATAATTTGCGGACCAATGCATAAATTACATTTACAGAGAATCCATCAACCTGGGTGACTAGGATTATTGTATACAATGCCCATATATTTGATGCTTACATATGAAATTAAAAGAAGATTTCAGTTCAGCGTGATATCATATCAACCTCTTCAGGACACCTTTTAAAGCCCAAATTATCTACCTACTCTTTCAATTTCCTTTCCAAGACCTAATGTGTAAAAATAAGTTTTTTTCCCCAGTTATGCATAATTAACACAAAATAACAATCTAACAACCTGGAAGATCAACTTGTAGGACAAAAACTTACAGTACTTGATAAGCTGCTCTTGAGCCAAACTTTCTAATCGTTGCTTCAGGGTTTTATTCTCCATGCTTAGTATAAGATTCTGCTGGTTGAGAAATTCAAGCTCAGCAGAAACTTCAGAGCCATCAGCCTACATTTATAAACAACAAATTTGATATTAGCAATTTTAGAGATGTAACATGTCAAGGTAAGATCCATACTAAAAATTCTCAGAGGGGAATATCTGCCTGTAGAGCTTGCACGTTTCTCTCCAGTTCGGCAATATATTGAAGTTTTCGGACCCGTGAACGTTGAGCAAATTGCCTGCATTAGATATGAAGTTTAATGCTTACTGAAACAATAATTTTTTACTGAAGTTTGTAGTTTTCTATCAAAATGATCAAGAAAATCGAGTGAAACGTAATGAGAGGACAAAAAACAGCATCAAGTTCTCGGGACATGATTGTGGAATTTTATTGTGAAAGTTAAATTATACACTTTAAGTTCATCTAAATCAAAAGGGAGAAGAATTGGTATCACTATGTATAAAGATTCTATAAGACTGTCCATGCATTACATCATTATATCTGCATCCTGTATATTATATTGATGCTTAGAATTGTGATTAATATTTCAGTTTTCTTCAGTAGCGCTTTCAATATGTAAAAAGCACATATCACCATAACCAATAGGCCAAGACCGTTAATAAGACAGATATCATGGATACTGAGATTCAACTCGTGCATTATGAGAAACCCATTTTTTTATGGGGCAGTATTGGGAGGCAAATATCATCTCCAGAGTCAACGGGCTATTTTAAATAAAAGAGCAGATAAATACAGTTATAAAATTAGTTAAAAATCATTTTAACCATAAGCAGGTGAACAAGATTTTCAAGAGTGAGTCTTCAGAATATTGTGACAGTAATGCAAATTCACAATTTAGATTGTAACTGAATTTACGTGAAAAACGAGGTTAGAATGGGTTTCAAACATGGCTAGATTTATGTACCATGTCATAAAATCTAATGATTCAAGAACATATGCTAAGCTTAAAAATGATGCATTTAAGTTCTATCTAAGCCCTATTCAGTGTAAATTCGTGGTGATCTAACATAATGGTTCATGGAAAGCAGATTGATATAAAGCTAGGCTTAACCCACAACTAATGCAATTTAAATTAATTCCTGAACATAACTTTTTATCATTCACGTGAATGACCTCAAATTAATGGCATAGATCTTTTCAAACGAGGACTCAAAGATTAAAAGAAATCCACACATTTCGATGTCCTCCCAAACCCAAGACAAACATGCAACAAATGAAAAACACCAAATAGCTACAAATAAGGTCAAAGAACGTTAAAAATCCAATTGCTGTAACTTATCAGGTAAGGTGTCAAGTTGAGTTAACATACTGCTTGGCCCGTTTGGTGTCTGTTTCGGATGCACATGATTTGGCATGAGAAGAAACTTTTTTCTCCGAAGAATCTTTTGGATTATAAGGATCAGATTCAAGTGGATCCTGCATTTCAGTTGAAGAATATGAATTCTTGTCTGCTTCTGGGGAAGTACTTAATGATACTCCATTTTGAACCATGGTATTGTCCTTAGAAGCAAGATGGCCATGAAATGACAAAACTGGATTCACAGGTACATCCCACATCCTATTCTTGGTTTTGCCTGAAGATTTTGGGTCTGTATAGAAAGAACCATGTCTTATATCTCTGTACAGATCGAAGTCCTGAGATCCCCATGAAGGCACTGAAGTTAAATTTTTGAACTTGTTATCATCTTGAGCTATGCCATTCATGTTTCCAACATTAGTTGTGTCAATGTATGCGAAGGAATCACTTGATGAGCGTCGATGACCCCCTCTATGCACAGGTGTTTCAGGCTCGTTGAGAAGTTCATCAAGCCAAGACGGTTGTTCCTCAATCAAAAAATATTCAGAGGAAGCACGTTGGTGTTGTGAATTGCCATTTCTAGGTGCTGGGAGACCTTTTCGTGCAGTCGCTGAACTAGGGATGTATTCAACATATGATGGGGATATGCTAGGGAATGGACATTTAGGAGGAAGAAGAGAACTTTTTCCAAATTGCATCATATTTCTGATGCTAGATGATTTTGAATTTTCCATAGCTGAAGATAACAAGTTCCTGTCAAGAATAATAATATCTAATGAGGAAAATCTTTATGAAAGTAATTTATGATGAGCATACCTAATCTCATGAAACTCATTGCTTACAGGCTTTACTAAAATTTCATAATTGGGGAGTACCATGGGATTGGAAACTGTTTCAACTTAACAAATCTCAATTTTATCTAACATGTAACAACAGACAGAATCAAAAAAATAAACCAATCAAAGTTGACATCAAATTTATGTGGTGAAATATCAGGTATTACATACTCATCGTCCAATGAATATGTTCCCAACCTCATTGAAGATGCATATCCATGTTTGCATATTTTTATTCAATACATAATCCACATAAATAGAGAAAGACCTACCGATCTCAAGACATCAAGTTAATAGAACTATAATACAATCATGTAACCTGCAGCAAGTTGTGTCATCCACAATCAAATGTTTCAATTTGACGCTGCGCCCCAAAATACATGCACATGAAGTAGAGATGGAAACTAGTCAGATCATGTGGATGCATGATAGAACGGATACGATGACAATGGAAATTTGAGAGGGTGAATAATTCAGTTTACCACATCTAAAATTGAAAATTTTTACCCGACGTGGGAAATTGAACTCTAAATAATAAAAGAAGTTATCAGGCTTATAACTGAAGAGGGGGAGCAAAGGATCTTGGTCGCTATGAACTACCCCGTCATATTTAAAGACAACCTTGTCGAGTCCATCTGCCCAGCACCATTTATACAGCAAGCAGTTTGTCCTGTACTTACCTTAACTATGATAAATGGCCCAACAGTCGCCAAAAAAGAGATGGGCAATCCTTTCAATGACACTTATTAATGCAAAGCCAAGGTGATCATATGCTTTGAAATAGAAAGAATCTTGATCAGCCATCCAAATCCTAATTAGCTTGAATGATCATGGAAATGTCAAAGGCTAGCATGCTTAACCCATCTACTTTTCATATATACACCACTTAACAGCCTCTCCATCACCCAAATTCTAATTACAAAAATAAACATCAATAGTGTACTCCACATATTTAATTTTCGTTGTTGCCAATTGCAACATTCTACTACATAGTAACAGTATCACGGATAAAAATTTAACTGATTCGAGCCCAATAATTAGCAGTGAACTAATTCAGTAAGTGTATGCAGCAGGTATCCATTCATTGAGACCATTCAACCTAACCCGTGGATTATCAAAATGCATGAAAATAAAAAGAAAGCCCCATTATCTCTATATCTATAGCTCAAAACAGGAACATACTCGAAGTGGCAAACCTAAGAGTTAACATCCTAGCATCAATGCACAAATTCCACTCATGAAACAGTTCATGTTCATGGATTGCTTTCAGTCACCAGTAAAACTAAAAAAATGTATTTGAAGTGCAGTGAATAGAAATCCTCAAACTAGATTTCGTGATTTTCCTTAAAATGAAGACTAAGTTAACTGAAGTTGAAAATTTACAAACACATAATCCCATTCATAATATATCGCACAACTATTAACTGATAGACATTTATACAAGTTGCTTCTATATTTATTAAAGCTCAAATTTTTTACACACAATTTGAACAGAATCTCACTACTATTTCCAGCTAAACAATTTTGTCAAGTCAACCGATCTCAATCCGCAATAAGAAATATAAATATTATTTCCTTTTCCAACATCACGCTTCCTTAAATTAACTCGGATTTAATTTCCCATCTACTATTCCTTCGTCACCCTGTCCATAATAGCTCACACAAATATAACAGTTTCATCCCACCCACATTTTCTCATCGCCAACAAAAATAACACTGAAATTAAACAGAAAGTAAAAACTAATAAACAATATTATTCATTCATACATCACATACTGTAGAAAGATTTACATAATCAAATAATAACTTACCTTAATTATGAATAATAAATAAAGATCTCGGCAATTTGATTCAGAACGAACCCAGAAATATATAAAGAATCAGTAACTTAATAAGCTCTGTTTTAGGGTTTCTTCTCCTCCTCCTCTCTCTATGTACCTGAATAGTTAACGTCTTGCGGTGAAAAGTGTGGCCATTCCTTGGAATGAGCCTTTGACAGCCTAAAATGTGTGGTGTGTTTTATTGGTTTTATTGCATTTGTGGAATATTTTACAATTTCAACCCCTGTATTCTTCCATATTGTGATAAACCCCCTAGGATTCTTGTTTTCTTTCTAATTCGTCCTCTACTACAACTTAAAAAGTGAAAATAAAAAGTTCCACATGCATAAGAGAAGGGAATTAGTCAATTAGATGTATGATGATCACAAGCTTCCATTTATGACATGTTTGCTTTGGTGAATTGAAGAGTATTTGATAGTATTAAAAAAGAAAAAAAAATTATTAAATTTTGCATATCGTACTATATCTTTTCCTATGTTGAGCTTATTTGGGAGTTCTTTTAAATGCTTATAAGTTGTGGATGTGTACGAAATGCCTGAATAAAAGTTGACAGTAGTTGTCGATCTTAAGAAATGTGTAGATAAAAAATAAGTTTGACTAATTTAAATTATAATTTAAGCTTTGTCAAACATGTACTTGTATAAACGTGCACCTTATTGACAATTGCAAAGGTGATACAAAATTGTATAGAGAGAAGCAACAATTGATGTTTACTATAAAAGTAAACGATGAGAGTATGTAAACAAATTTAACGATGAGAAAATAATTATTCACGATAACACGAGATATGAAGTGGACAAGAAAAAATTGTATGCTATGTATCTTTTAATATTCGCATTAATAACATTATTTTTTATAATTATTATTTCTTTTTCACCATAAGATATTGCTTGGTCTATAACTCACTTGGAAAGAGTTGTACATTGGATAAGTTTAGGCCAATCTTTGGTGTATAGTCATTAGAAGTTGGGCAAGCCCCACAACTTCTCTATGAAAAGAGGAATTTGGTGCCACTATGCCAACTCCCTAAAGATATATTTGTTTTGCAAACTCACTCACTATTAGTAGTATTTTTTTTTACTAGTACAATCACATGTTAGGCTAGCTAACTTGTGTATGACATGACTTTTATATTCAATGTTATGAACGTTACAATGGGACAAGATTCATGATAAGTTCATGTTTGAGCCACATTAAAATTTTCATTCTCATTCTTCAACCTCACATTTTTCAATAAAATAATATTTTCATCACGTCAATAACTTTTCCTTCTTTTTCAACCATACATTCTCCATCAATCTACTATTCCAAAATACATTCTTCCAAAATAATATGACTTCAACACATCCTATCTTTCTGAGTATCAATAAGATAATTGTACTTTAATTTTATTCAATTATAACTATAGTTTAATATGATTTCATTCAGGTAACTTCACATTTCTATATAAATTTTCAAAAATTTTAAAATGTTTGGTAACTATCACAACCCCTCCTCCCCTTAGCTCCACCCCTAAATCCAAGGTAGATCAATACCCTCTTTATACCATGGCTTGAAAATTCTTGTTCCAGCCCCTCTACAGAATGATACTCTAAATGTGTGATTATACTATGACATACATCTTGAGCATGTATTATATATCATATTTTGGTTTGTAAAATGTATTCAAATAATTGTAAGTATAATCTCGATAATCACTATTCATTTCATATTTTCCCTCAAGTTTTTTCCCTACTTTTTCATCATACGTTCTTTAAAAAAATCACTTCTCGAAAAATCAACTTTACCCAAGGGCTTAATTTTCTTTCTATTGTTTCAAAATCAAAATGGTAACATCTTCGGTACCAAAATGAAACTACATTTCACATATATTAGCATCACAATATGTACAAATATGACTGACACCAGCATAATCCAGATTATAGGATGCAACTGAACAGTCCAACATAGACAACCTTCAACTGCCCTTTACCAGATAACAACTGGGGCATCTTTCGAACTTGTTAGAGAATCATCGTCTATAGATGTCAATGAATGCCACCAACAAATCATCACCCGACTCTGTAAAAGAACTTCATATTCAGACAGCAAATACAAAGCAAACGTTGACATAACAGCTACTAGCTTTTCCACGAGCAAGAATTATCGCAAGGCAACATACAAATCGAGATGTATCATTGATCCTTGGCTTCAAAACTGATTGTTTCTATTCATCTCCTGAGTCAGAAGCTAAAC
>CAIGRB010085055.1:20238-48418 GCA_903798255.1 Fraxinus quadrangulata | reverse complement strand
ATGGTTAAAAATTAAGAAATTTTTTTAAATTTATATATAATTTTATTAAAAGAATTCGTAGTTGACAATAAATTTGAGAAATAATCACGATTCCCTTCAAAATAAGGCATTATTATTGGCTTGATGTAGCAAATAACAAATATAGCAATTAATTGATCTGACATTCTGCAACTTGTCACTTTCAAGAATTCCCCAAATGCAACATTATTCTCATCCAGGCCTATGCTTTCCATCATCCACCTTCAATTAAGATTTTAGAATGATTATGTACTATATTTAATTAATACGCGAAATTAGTCAAGAATTAAGTTATTATTCATAGTTGTGTCTAATCTTTCTCATTTCAATGGACCGAAAATAGGATTAAATCTCACTGTTGCGTTTGTCATAAATCTTACGTTGTTATTAATCATCAACTTCAACTTTATTTTAAGTTGATCGCTCTATTTATACATGCTAATTTTTATTGAATAACACTATGTAGTGGTCGTAGACCAGGCACCTTCTAAAGGAAATATTACATAAGAAAAACAATGAATAGCAAAAACATTGGTTTTTTTATTTATAAGAATTTGCTGCTTTCTAACTCCGTAGTACTAGGGCGCTATAACATCAGTTTATGTGGCACTAGTGATAGGTTCAATGAAAGGTAAAACTAAGTGATTCATTTAATTGTAATTCTAATTTAATGTTATATTAGTGCTATCTAGATTGATATTTTATCACCAATTAAGCTAAATAGCATTACTCTTTTGACTACCATCTCAATTTTCTCCTTATCGCGAATCAATAACACAGTATCATCGCCCGTTAAAAAATATCTAAATTAACGTTCAAGTTAAAGCAAAGCAACATTTAAATCGTAAAATAATTTTTTGCTAAAATTTCAATAACCATCCGCTTTTAACCCGCCAAATATTCTTTGTAATCATTTGAAACTACTAAATACGATGTGATCGTATTGTTAATTAGCCCTTCAACAACATTTTGTATGTCCCACCAAGAGGCTACTCGAGCCACACTTTGGTTGAGCAAATCGACTTGCTACATTTAGCACGGCTAGGCACAAAGGAGCTCTGTTCCTGTTCTTCCTAGTGATCGAGGAGGTACGAAACTTGGTAGAATCAGTTTGGAATTGAAACCCTTTTTTGAGTGTGCCTTTTCCAATTTTCTTTTCATCTTTGCTTTTTATTTGAAGTTGGGCTTGGTGTACTTGAGTGCATCATACAGGTGTGCATAATGGGCCAACGGCTCTTTTCTTGGCAACGGTCAACTCGATGCATTCTTCAGTGATTTGAAATACAAAATCCAATTTAAAACAGGGACTGACAGTAGATTAAGGAAGAAGCATAGACGGGTTGAAGTATGCCTTTTTTTTATTATTGAAGATGAAGATAAAGATAAAATTACATTTTATGGTAATTAATGAGAAGACACGGATGGCCCAGATCTCAATAACCCTTTAGCTTTTTTAACCTCTTGTGAGAAAAATCCAAACGGTACACTCACTTTTTCCTATAAAGTAAACTCTGATCAGTTCTGCCGTACTCGTCACCCCCACACTCTCTATAACAACATACGAATAAGCCATTTTTTGTTCTTGAGGGATCTTGTAGCAACGTGTTTCTTGTTTCTGCAATGTCTGCGGAAAATCTTGAAGCCAATGGTGACCGGACTGATTCGGGCCTGAAAATGGGCCAAGAAAATGAGCCGGGTTCGGAGGAGAGAATGAGTAGGAGAAGGGCCGAGATTGACACGTCGGCGCCTTTCGAGTCGGTGAAAGATGCGGCGAATCGATTTGGTGGGATAGGATTCTGGAAACCCAGTTCTCAAAAGCCCCAAGAACATTCCTCCCAGGTCTTCTCTCACACAAAACACACGCTAATATGAGAAGCTTTTTATTTATTTTCAGTACTTTATATTGATTTTGAAATGAAAAATTCTGCTGCTTATTCACCTTTTTAGTTAACTAGTTTCTAATATTGAAGTCTAATTTCCTAGAACTGAGTAAATTTGTGTGCTATGTTCTCTGTCTAATCGCGTTTGAAATGTTTTGCGAATGGCAGAAAGGTAGTGAAATTCTTGACATTGTAAATATGGAGGAACAGGCTGCACAGTTGGAAACAGAGTTGATAATGAAAGAAAGAGAGACCCTAGATGTTTTGAAGGAACTGGAAACCACTAAAAACACTGTCGAAGAACTAAGATTGAAGCTGCAGGAAGAAACATCAGAAATAAATGCAGCCCTCAATGCAGAAACAGATGATAAAAATGTGAATTCTGCTGCAGAAATGGGAGAGAAGTCTGCTCCAGGTTCCATTTTACTGGAACTGGAACAAGCTAAATTGAACTTAAGCCGCACTACAAACGATCTTGCAGATATTCGAGCTACGGTTGATTTCTATAACAAGAAAATAGAAAAAGAAAGAATGTCGCTTGAAAAGACTCGTCAAAGGTTGTCTTCCAATACCTCAAAAATTTCATCACTTGAGAAAGAGTTAAACCAAACAAGACGGAAAGTACAGCTGGCAAACGATAATGAAGGCGAAGGTAGTCCCCGTGATCCCTTGGATGCTACAAGGGAGCTACAAAAGTTGACTTCTGAGACGGAGAAGTTTAAGAAGGTGGGAGAAGCTGCAAAGGCAGAAGTTTTGAGAGCGACGTCTGAGATCCAACAGACTAAATCTCGGATTAAGACTGCTGAGATAAGATTGATTGCTGCTAAAAAAATGAAAGAAGCGGCAAGGGCTTCTGAAGCTGTGGCACTTGCTGAAATCGAAGCACTGTGGAAGAGTGGAAACTTGTCTGAAGATGTTCAGCAAAAATCGGAACCTGTAACTATTACTGTTGAGGAGTATTCATCTTTGATCTCCAGGGCTCGAGAAGCAGAGGAAGCCTGTAATGGGAGAATAGTGGATGCAATGCTTCAAGTTGATGAAGCTGATGTGTCGAATGCAGAAATCTTAAAAAAGGTAGAGGAAGCAACAGAAGAAGTTAAAATAAGCAAAAAGGCTTTGGAAGAGGCATTGAGTAGAGTGGAAGCAGCAGATAGTGGTAAATTGGAAGTTGAAGAGACTCTTAGGAAATGGAGATCCGAGCATGCTCAGAAAAGGCATAATGTACAAAACTCTTCCAAATTCAAGAACTCTCATGCATCGTCACACAATAGGAGGGAGAAGGAGTCTCGTCTTCTTGACTTAAATGGTCTGAATCTGGTTAATGATGAGGTAAAACCAGTTCTGAGGCCAACTCTGTCAATCGGGCAAATATTAAGCAGGAAACTGCTTCTGGCGGAAGATTTTGGGAATGGAATGCAGGAAGAAAATAGCATGTGGAAGCGGAAGGTGTCATTAGGCCAAATGATCGGTAAACCTAATGCTGATTCTCATTCTACTGAGATAGCAGGGAAGGAAAACAGTCGCGAACAACTCCCAGCAAAGAGGAAGAAGTTTGGTTTTGCTCGAATCTCACTCCTTGCGACGAAGCAAAGTCAGAAGAAGAAGAAAAAGAATACTAGTTCAGGTTGTCGAAGCGTGCAAATCGACTGAGCTGTGTATTATTATCATCAACAGACTATGTCACACTTCACTATCTATCTAGTTGTTACTGGTTTATGTCGTAGTTTCAGAACTTAAATTTATGCTTATTTTGGCATGCGGATGTTATTTGATTCCCTAAGCGGTTGCAAATAATGTTGTTATTGAAATGACTCGACTATATATTGAGTTGAGATGGGCTCTCTTCGTTGTGTCTTTTCACTGTTCGTATACCTCGATCAACTCCCGAGGCCCAACTTCGCTCGATTTGAAAGAAAAAATTGATCCGAAATATTTGCTACAACTTTTTACACCCAAGGAGGACACTACAAAAGAAACTAAATACCAAAATACCAACACAACTTTTTAACAATAAGGGAAAGTTTGTCTGGATGGACTGAAGGATGCAAAGGTTAGTCGTTTAACTAAACCATATTTTGTCACACATTTTGGTTTTTAGTACTATCTATTTCTATTTAGTTCATTTAGGGGTTTATGCAAGTACGAAAATCTGTAGACACAACAGTTATAACATATTGAAAAATATATATTTTTGAAGTTTGAATTTTTTATTAAATTATGCTACCCTTGCCACCCCTACACACACAAAATGAAAAGGAGAATCCCTTTTCAAAATCACCCTTCTCTCAAATTTATAACTATTCTTTAAACATTAGAGAGAGTATTCTTGATTACTTCAAATAATTATAGGCGGCTCAAACAATTCAAAGGCCCTGTGCAAAATATCGTTAAAGTGGCCTTATCAAGAAGGTTTTGTTCTTCGCATTTGGAGTATTGGGTTTGAAGATGTTAAAATAGAGTCCAAGAAGGAAAAAAGGCGGATTGACGGCGCCAAATGAACGCTCCAGCGAAGCTCGAGCGAGAGGAGAAAATTGAAACAGTAAGTCTCTCGCTCGCCTGTCGCTCGCTTATCGCTTTTGTTTCTTTTTTTTTTTTTTCAATTTTACGCGATTTTTGACATAATTTCCATATTTTAAGTTAAGTCTAGGGTTAGGACTTGTCTCCTATAAATAAAAGACTCTTCATTCAGTTTAATAGATCTGAAGTTGAACAAGTATTTTACTTTCCATTGGTTGTTAATAAAATATTCGGTTCTTCTGCTAATTTCATCTTCTTGTTTGTTTTTTCTTTTAAATCTTGTCCTTACTTATTTTTTTGTGCGATCTATACTTTATATCGCGCTACATCACATCTTCAAATTCCTAACAAGTGGTATCAAAGCCCAGGTCTAGCAATTCCGCAAAGCAAGGATTTGATTGTTTGAGGTTTTGAGTATCGATGGCTACCATGAAGTATGATATTCCGCTGTTGGATTGCGGTATAAGATTTTCGTTGTGGCAAGTGAAAATGAAAGTTATATTGGCACATATAGATTTGGATAATACTTTGTTGGGATTTGATAAAATGCCCACAATTTGGATAATAGAGGAGAAGCAACGGAAGGATCGCAAGTCACTTTCGCAGATTCATCTTCATCTATCTAACAACATTTTTCAGGAAGTCTTGAAGAAAAAGACAGCAACTGTATTGTGGTTGAAATTGGAGCAATTGTGCATGACCAAAAGTCTGACCAGCAAATTGAATCTAAAGCAAATGCTTTATTCTCATCACATGGTAGAAGACCAATCACTGTAAGATCATCTGACTGTGTTTAATGAGATTGTCGTTAATCTGGAGACGTTGGAGGTAAAATATAATGAAGAGGACTTGGCCTTAATGCTGTTGTGCTCGCTGCTTAGTTCGTTTTCATCGTTTATGGACACGATTCTATACAGTCGTGATACACTCACCATTGAAGATGTGTATGATGCCTTGTTCTCAAAGGAGAAGATGAAGCATCTGGTTGGAGCTAGTTCCAAATATGATGAAGCTCTTGTGGGTTGTGGTGATTAGCGAAGGGGCAAATCGATGGTGGATTTCGGCAATAGTGTATGTTTTTACTGCAAAAGGAAATGACACATCAAGAGAGATTGCAAGAAGTTGCATGGTAAAGGTAATTCAACTGCAAATCGTGGGAGGCAATCAGGTGAAATAGGCATCGCAGAGAACTTTGTAAGTGAGGAAGATGTTTTGACTATTTCTGACGTGGAATCCAAGCCTGACGAAGAGTGGATTTTGGATACAAATGGTGCGTTTCATATGAATCTCAATAGGGATTTGTTTGAATCATATGAAACGGTAACGCAAGGCGTCGTTGTTATGGGAAACAATGAATCTTGTTGGATAGTTGGTATTGGGAGAGTCAGATTGATGTTGAAGGATGAACAATCAAAATACTTGATCAGGTTCGACATGTTCCAGACTTGAAGAAGAACATCATCTCGCTGAATACCCTAGAATCGAGAGGGTATACGTTCTCTGGTGCAGGTAGAGTTTTGAAGGTCCGGAGGGGTGTCCGTGTTGTATTGGAGGGGTGGAGAAAGTCTCAATTATGCATCTTGCAAGGTTGGACAGAATCAATGAAGAAATATCAGCACATGTTTGGTACCGTAGTGGATATATAGTTTAGTACAGTACCGTTGGGAGTCGACTCTAGGTCTATTTCGAAGAATACTACTTTGTCGAGTTTGGGGGATATGGGTAATTCCACTTTACCACCATAGTCTGCGGTTCCGTTGTATTCAACGGTTAGGGAGAGATCCATTGGAAATAAGTACGATGATGCTGATCTGGATGTGTATGCTTTTAAAGTTATTGAAGGTGACGAGACTAGCCAAGGGTCTTCAGTTAAAGCATTTAATGGTAATTCTATTTGGTAAATTTTGAATTCGTCGTGAATTTTTGGAACCTTAGGGTTGTGTTTAATTGTATCCGTGTTTGGATATGGTAGAAGATGAAGAGTATTTTTTTAGTGTTGGAGAAGTTTGGTTCAGGTTGAAGAGTTCAGTGTGTTTCGCAGTAATCAGACTTATTTTTCTAGGTGGATAAATTTCGGAGATTCGTTCGTTGCATCGGAATTTGTGTCAAGGTGGGGATTGTTGAGTTTTGTGATCCAAATTCGATCCAAATTAGGTATAAGGCTTCGCGTTTAGAGTATTGGGATTGAAAATGTCAAAATAGGGTCCAAAAAGGAAAAAATGCGGATTGACGGCCCTGGACAGACGCTCGAGTGAGGGGAACAATTGGAACAGTAAGTCTTTCGCGCTGCTTGTCGCTGAGCTATCGCCCGCTTATCGCTCGAGCACGCCGCTGTTCGTTTCCTTCTTTTTCGATTTTACGTGATTTTTTTTACCTAAATTCCATATTTTAGATTAAGTTTAGGGTTTAGACTTGTCTCCTATAAATAAAAGACTTTTCATTCAATTTAATAGACATGAAGTTGTAGAAGTTGTATTTTACTCTCCATTAATTGTTAATAAAATATTCGGTTCCTATGCCAATTTCATTTTCTTGTTTGTTTTTTCTTTTAAATCTCGTCTTTGCTTATTTGTTTGTGCGATCTATATTTCATATCGCGCCACATCACATCCTCAAATTCCTAACACAATGGACCATCCAAAATTTCAATATGCATCCGAGGGATACTCATAGAAACTCTCTTTATTTCCTATTAGTATTTATCGATCAGTTTTTTTTTTTTTTTGGTAAAGTAATTTTTTGTCAAACTATTTACTTTTTGAATATTACTAACTAAAAAATTATTAATAATCGTTATTATTTTTTGATGTCCGACATAATTTTTTTCATAACGAAAAACAAAGATATTGTTTGGTCTCATTTTTTTCTTAAATTAATTTTTATCACTTATTTCATGAGACTGGTAACTTTTATCATTTTATTTTTTTTAGCTTATGTTTGAGTTATATTAAAATTTTCATTCTAATTTTTAATCACACATTTTTAATAAAATAATATTTTTCATCATATCAATAATTTTTTCCTCTTTTTCAACCACATATTCTTTATCAATCTACTATTTTAAAATACATTCTTTCAAACTAATATGGATCAAACACATTAATTACATCTTACTAATTGTAAATTTTAAAGATTGAGAGTTTCGGTAAGGGCCAAACATCGAACCGCCTAAATATGCGTGGATCGCGTGATTATTTGAATGAAACTTTAAGCATTTTTTCATGGCAACATTCATTTCACCAAGAAAGAAGAGCCCGTGGCTGATCCTTCTCTCTAACCCTGAACCTACACCCTTATTATTATAAATTAAGGTAAAAACAAATACTTTTATTGTTCTTCTTCATGCGTGATCTCTGCTAATTCTCTGTATTTATTAATGTAGGAGTGATTAGTGGAATTATATTTGATTCAGAATAGCATATTTTTATAATTAAGGGCAATTTCATTGCCATTTTAACGAGTTTTTCGTGTAAAAAAAAATAAAAATAGAAGGTATTATTTTTGTTTTGGAGTTGATGGAATCGGCATTTTGGTAATTGCCAGTGATTTGGGTTAATAAAAGTTATGTTTGTTTATAGGCTAAATGCATGAAAGAAAAAGATTGTATTTTTCCCTTTTTCTTCGAGACGATGAAAATAATTTCGCCGCAAAAATGAATAATTCTATAGCATCTTCTTTGATTTTTACTTTTTTATATGTGTTGCTGTGAATGTAGTATCTTTCCGAGCTTTAAGCTTCCAATTAAATTCAAGCTTCTATATGATCTATCTTTTGTCTTGGAGGTTAAGTTTGAATATCTCATGCAATGAGGTGGACTTACACTGGAGTAGCTTAAAATCTAATCATCCAATTGAAAATGCTAGAAGCTAAGAAAATGGTGACAAGGTTATTTTATTTACTTATGTTGTAACTTAGAAGCTAATATAATCTGAGTTGGATGCCTGACTTAGCTGATGCTTGTGCTTCTTGTTATTGAGTAAAAGCTAAATGCAAAAACTTATATTTATCTGTCTGAGTTTGATATTTGAAGTACAATGTTACAAACACACAAGGTAGAACCCACCCTTATAACTAGCTTGCTTAGAAGTAATTGTTACAATTTACTTTGCTTATCGTGTGATTTATAGCTATCTTGCAATTTTGCACATCTGCTTTCGAGTGTGTTGTTTTTGGTTTGTATTTCTGATTCTTATGGTTAGTTTGGCCACAAAGTGGGACTTTTGTTTTATAAAAAATAATCTTGAATTGATTTGTATTCCCGTAGAACAGTTAACGTGAATAAAGACCACATAATTTGTATGTTCCATTAGGAGAAAACAGAGTATTATTCCACATATGTCTGTTAAGCACTATGAATATTAATTTCAGCAAAAAAGATTAGTGGTTGCCCATCTGAAAGTTATTCTTTGTTTTTCCACTTTCTTTAATTTATTGTTGCATATGTAATTTCATTCTTTTTTCAATATAATGCTAGTGTATTGGACATTTCTTTTTCTTGCTTACTGTAACTCCATGTTATGGGTTTGGGTTGACCTAGTATCTGTTTTGACAGCATGGATATAAGGGTGCTCTTTGTTCTCTTTATACTCGGCGCGTGCTGGTGCTGCAGTGCTAGAGATCTGGAAACAGCTAATTTCTTCACTGTGGGACAGGCGATTATTTCAGGTACTTCTTTACCGCTATGAGAGTAGACACCTCTAGACACGTTTCTCTGAGCAAAAAAATTAGTAGAAGTTAATTTTAAGTAACATTTTTATTTTGAAACATGTTTGGATAAGTTACTTTTTCTTACTTTAAAGTAAAAAGAGTTTCTTCCTATCCAAATTAATTACTTATTTTCAATTTTCATCACATAATAACTTACATATTTTAAACTAACTTATTTAGACCCCGTTTGAGCCCCATTTTTGTAATGAAAATGTATTTTGAAATAGTATTTTTTTGGAGAATGTGTGGTTAAAAGATAAGGTTTTGAGTTTGGTGTGATACTATTTTATGAGATAATATGTGGTCGAAAATGAATTTTGGAAAAATATGTTTTTGAAAAAATGGAGGCCAAACATAGGCTTACTTATAAGTGTACTCTTCAAACTTTGCCATACGTGCTCAGTTTCAATCTGGATGCAGAGTTTGTTTACTTGACAATGCATGCTTGGATGTGTTTGAAAATACTACAGCTTTTCTTGATAATTCGAGCAAAACTGATGACATTGCTGTAAATATATTAAATACTAATTCCTTCTGCTTCTAACAGCCATGCAGACAAATAATCTGCTTGAGGGAGAATCTCAATACATGGATGGTGTTACCAAGAATGAAAAACCATGCAAATTATGTGAAGAATTTGCTACTGAGGCTCTAAATTACCTTTCAGAGGACAAAACTCAAACAGAGATTATTGGCATCCTTCGTAAATCCTGCTTTAGGATCCCAACATTCAAGAAGCAGGTATATATAGAAATTTGATTAAGTGATGTGTATTGAAATTCAATGCCGTCATTTCATTCTTCCATAAAATGGTAGTGATCTTCCATTGAATTAACCTTTATATAACATTTTTTTTTGAATGTGAGTAGACTTTTGGTGACAGCTAATTTCAAAGTATGACGATCTTATTCTGACTCCTGCAATTCTTGTCCTTGCAGTGCATTGCTTTGATGGACTATTATGCCCCTCTCTTTTTCTTAGAGGTTTCTTCAATGCAACCAGGAGAATTCTGTCGAAAGGTTGACCTTTGCGACCAAGTGATTTCCAGTTCTCAGCATCTTGTTAATGATAAATGTAATTTGTGCCATCATGCTGTCACAGAGGCCTTAATGAAGTTGAAGGATCCCCACACACAGGTAATATTGAGTCCTCACCTGATTAGTGTCTTATATTTACTAGGAATAGTTATTTGTTGGCATGTTCCAGATCACACGAGTACAATTGAGATGTGAAATTTATAAGTTGAAGTGAAGTGAAATCTCACATTGTCAAGCCGATTTTCTAATGATGCGGTCAACCCATGGGCTTTATCGTGATATTAGAGCACGTGTATGACAAGATTTGGTCGGGTTTGTTTCTGTAACCTATGTTGAGGGCAAGAGCCCAGTGACTTCAGTTCTGGCGTTGAGGGGGAGTCTTAGCACAATCCACATTGCCTGGATACAATTGAGATATTTAATGTACGAGGTCAAGGGAAACCTCACATTGTCAACCCTGTTTTACAATGATGAGTTAGGCCGATGGGCTTTATAAGTTTTTATCCTGATCATGAAATAAACCTTCACGATTCTATTAATAAATCACCCGGCATTTAGTTTTAACTCTATGAAACAAGCTCTTTATTATATTTGTGTTCTCCTTGTGTTTTTTCAGTTAGAAATAATCAAGCTGCTTATGAAGGCATGTGGTGCTATGGAAGGCCGTGTGAATAAGGTAAAGAACAGTTCTATAGAAATTCTAGGCATTTGTTAAATCTTCTCATCTCCAAGTTTCCATCACTGAAATTAATGAGCTTGGACCATGGTAAAATTATTAAATTTGGCTTGGTAATTTGACATGATATAGGCTATGTTCATCCTCTTTAATGGTACATCCTGAAAGTAAGAGACCCTTTTTTGTATCTTGCTATTTAAGTCTGGTGAATATATGTTGAAATTCAGCACTGAACTCTTTCTAGAATTGTTTAAGATCATGATTAACAACATTTTCTTAATTTATGTTCAAAACTGTTAAAAGATTTGGGGGGGGGGGGGGGGGGGGGGGGGTGGAGAATATGTTGGTTGAACAACGATTGCCAGGGCTGTTACATCTAGTTGACAAAGATGAACCATTCCCAAACACTGAGTCCGGCCAAACCTTCTTAAAACGTACCATCAGTATCAGATATAACTACTTACAACATTTGTCTTATCCAAACATGCTATTAGTCTGATGGTTGAGGTTTGGTTATCTGCACTTGAACATAATTTCTCTGTTGATTAGGTTCTTCATATTTTATCTACCCGGCCCCGTAGCTCCATAAACTAGCCCATTAGGTTAGATGCAGATAAGTTGGGGGCTTTGCCCCCGTGGTATGGTACGATACTGTATTTTAAGGGTAATTTTTTGATTTTGATTCTTTATAAATAACTATTGTAACCCTATTTGAAGTTTGTGAATTATTTTGTGCTGTAGAGTAGATGTATACAACTTGTCAAACCACTTAAATTTTTGTGTGCATCTTTTATTGTTCTTCTATTCGATTTTAATGTTCACTTTTGCACTACACTATCAATGTGCGAAAATTTGTTGTAGGGAGAAGCTAATGCTATGGATTCAATTTAGGCCATGTTTGTTTTGGATTAAAATTAGATTTTAATTTAAATCAAAGTCAAACAATTAATGATTCCCACAGCTTTTTAACCACACATTTTAAAAACTTCTATCACAATCTACTAAAAGTCAAATTTTAATTCCCACCAAACACCCACTTAATCTCTTAGATTAGCTTACTATCAATTTTCTTCTGGCAGTGTAAGAGACTGGTTTTCAAGTATGTCCCCGCTATCGTTGTCAATGCCAAGCAGTTTTTGGAAACAAACGATGTATGTAAAATGTTGCATGCTTGTAATCCTGCTGCAATTAGTACAGAGCAAGCATTTTTAATGACAGGAGCATCCATGGTTGCTGCATCTTAAGGAAGTAATCTAAACCAGGCTAGTGATTTTGTGAAGTAAAATGAAACATTATTTCATTTCTACTTTTTTCGATAAACTGAGATCACTGTTTGGTTTGATGTAAATAATATACTTTAACATGTGTCAATAATTTTTAATGACAAGATAATATTTTCATCTTCAAGAGACTAAGCGAATTATAACTTTTTCATTTTGAGTATGACAAAAATAGTCATTCTTCGAGTTAATTTGGTACTCGAAAACTTAAGCTCGAGATTCTTAAACATACTTTATCATATATTTTGTAAGATTGCAATTAATATTCATATTAACCATACATGTTATAGGACCCACAGTTTATAATCACTTACTTTTTAAGTTATTCACTTCCTTAAGATATCACAAGAATATCAAGTGGATCCAGTACCAAAGCTCATTGTCACAAGCAAGAAATTTTAAGATCTCTTAGGCCCTGTTTGGTATGTTCTTATTTTTCATGTAAGACAGAAATTAAATTCAATTTTCACCTTTTTGCATGTTTGATTGACTAAATTTTCCATGGAATTGCTTTTTCATATTTTCTTGATTTTTCACATTTTCTTAGTTTTTTAGGAAAAACTTTTCCTATGCGTTCGGTGGGAAAGGTTTTCTAGGCAACCATTTTTTTTTTTTTTTTGTGTGCAATGGAAACAAATTATATCACTTTAATGGGCAATTTCCATGGAAAACAAAACCAAATGAACACCAAAAGATCCAAAATTTCAATATTTTTCAGGTGAAAAAGTATACCAATCAAACATAATTAATTGACAATTTTCAGTAAAACAAATTCTATGCAATTCAATTTTCTGAATTTTTTTTTTCTTTCCACATTGATCTAGTAGCTGCAAGCGACCGTATCACAACACACCTGATAAGAATACAAATTTTCTACCCCTCGAGTTTGAAAAAATTCTCACTAGCGGGTGGACTGGATTATTTTGGATTTTCTATTTTGCTCGTCAAATTCTTCGATAGGGTCTCATGCTAGGCTCCTGACAAATGTGGATTCCTAGCCTTCCAAGAGAGAGAGAGAGAAGAATAAAGAAGAAAAACTAGGTTGTCGAGACCATTCGATACTTCCAATTACGCCTCTACAGCAGACCAAAAGGCAACTTCTCTTGTACAAAAAAAATAAAAATAAAAAATGCACAAGACAGGCCTTAGAAATAGTCAAATTACATAGAAAAGCATGGGAGTAGGTGGTTTTAGGAAGGAGTGGACCTTCAAATATCAATCGAATCTTCGAATTGAAAATGTACTTTCCAAAGCTATTCTAAAATTAGGAATTGGAACCAAAAATCGTTAAATGACATGTTCTTGGATGGATCTTGGTTCTTGAACTGGAACTGAAATCATGGATACCCGACTCTTAGAACCAAATTTATACTTTTTATAAGGTTTTTATTCTCTACAATTTATTTTTCATGACCCATGACCCAATCAAGCAAGTTTGCAAATTCCAAGTAGTAATATTGGATACTATTATGCTAGATATTGGGTGTTATTTGATAGCATATTTCCAGTGGATTAAGAAAATATTAAAATATGTATCTTGTGACATATTTTGTTTCTTCTATTCCTGTAGATGATGAGAAGTAATTTGTTTTGTTAGTTCACGGTTTTTCAAAAAAAGGTCGTAAATCGACACGTTGTAATTTTCATCTTTAAGAATTAAGCCAAACATTGCACAAAGATATTTTACAGTCAAAGATGGGATCACGCTTAAAGAATAGACAAAATTATGATTTGGTCTCTAAGAAGATAGACTCGAATAATTTTGCAAAAATACAAAAGTGCATTGTCACGGTGTTACAATTTATCCATTGAGATAAGATTTACTAGCATGACAAAGAAAATTTGAAGATCAAAACGATTATAAATATCTTTCGATCTTTTTGATAGAAATTATTCCAATGTTTTGAATCTTGAATTTTCTTGGAGTAAGGCTTAATCTATATGTCGTTGATGATTGATAATAGTGTAAAATGTAGATATGTACAAGGCGATAATCTTTTTAAAACTACAGAACTATTTTATCGAGTTTATGAACTAGTCCCGAAAGTGAAATTATCGAAATCAAGAACTTGTAAGAACGTTCCAATATTTATTCCGTAGTTAAGGAGGATTTGCAAGACATCTATTAAAACAATAAAGAGCAAACTCGAGACCCACGCAGTGTTCTTGTGCTTACACATTTTTATTTTTTTTCATGAAACTTCAACGTACATTTTGTATAGAGAAATATTTCACAAAAAGAGAAATGTATGATTAAAAATGTGTATGATTAAAAATGAATGTTTGAGAAATGTGGACCGATCATATTGCTAGAATCATAAAACACAAAGTGGAGAGACCATCGATAAGTCACACATAGGCGGCGGGTGAATTTTTTACAATAAAGTTAAATGTACATACTTGGTTCACATTAAATTTCACACTGTGAACAGGTGTGTACATTTTAGCATGGTTTGATTTTTTTGAACTTTCTTCATTGAGATGGGTCCCGCGTGGAACGTTCCGTACATTTGGCTTAATTAGGAGAGAGCAAGAGATTGCAATGCACGATTCAACCAATCATCAAACGGCACGTGTGATTGATTTAGAAACTAGGTTGACTCCTGTTGCAAAGCAGGTGGATGGACCCCACAAACAACTTATTCTTAAATTACGTGTACTTCTCCTATTGGACAGTGAAATTGAAGATTGGAAGGTGCTTTCGAATGTACCTATTAACAACATCTACCTGGCTGGCCCAAATTAAACACTTTCGCAAAAAATAAAAAATAAAAAAATCATATTTGACCGAATAAATATCTATGTTATCCCTTTATTTTTTTCAAAATATACTATTATCTCTTTTATTTTCCATCACACATTTTTTCATTAAAATAATATTACAGACAAATAAAAAAAAATTTCCTTCTTTTCTAACTACAGATTTTCCATTAATTTACTATTTTTAAATACATTTTTAAAAAATAATGAAACTCAAAACACCCCCATATTTAAAAAAAAAAACTATAAAAACATGTTTGGGTCGGGAAGACTAGAACACGGAACATTACCAATGAAGAAAGAAAACATAAATTCTTGTTAATAGTATTATGTTAGAAATTAAGAAAGAAGAATGAGTATTTGAAATTAGGATTTTAATTTAAGTAAAAATTAATAATTAATTTTAACAACAAATCTCATGAGTTCCATTACGTTTCAACCATACATTTTATCATATATTTTTTATTTATCAAAATCTACTAAATATCTGATTTTAATTTCTATCAAATAAGGGCCATGAGTTAGAAATTAACCACTCACCGAACTCGAGAAAAAAGAAGCAATAATTGAAAACGCGTTTATTTTTAACTTTTTTCAGATTTTTTTGGGTAAAGGCTCAACCTAAATATCCAACAATTCTTTACTGAAAAAATCATATCAAATATTAAGTTGAAATTGAAAATTATTTATTAATTTCCTTTTCAAAATATTCTTGTAATGATGCTTGACAGCCAAGCAGCAATCCATTAGCAGCAAAATCAACACAACCCTAATTGCACAAACACTTTTAGAAAACTAATCAAATTTGTCGAATTTCATTTTTAACTATATATTTCATGAAATTCGTCTAATTTTATCAATTTTATATATTAAAAATCTACATCAAACGGACAGTTGAAAAAGAAAATTTAAAACCGAACATCCAACTATACATGAAAACGAATTAAGTTAATTGTATCAATTTCATATATTAAAAATCTACATCAAACGGACAGTTGAAAAAAAATAATTTAAAACCGAACATCCAACTATACATGAAAACGAAAAAGTTAAATTAACAAAAGCATGAAATAAATTAATCAATTTTAACAATTTGGTCGTGAGAGTATCTCCCCCGGTTGTAAGTTTCTTAATTAAATTAATTTATAATTAATGATTGTAAATTATTTTTTCACAAAAATAAATAATAGACAATTACCTAATATTAATATAATACAGGTGGCAGGCGCTTCAAGCTGTCGACACGAAAATGGTATAAAAACCCTATTGCTCCTCTCCGTTTTGCCTCAAACTGGGACAGATCTACACATACACTGTGCGTACGTTTAATTTTACAATTACCAGCTCGAAATTTTCAAGGTACGGAGATTCAGCTTCAACGTGGTTTTCCTGCATCTGTTTATGCGATTTAATCTCTGTTTAAAGCAAAATTTATGCTGTTCGATTCTGGAAGGTTTTGAGACAAGAATTCTTTGTTTTTAATGTTTTGAAATGAATGTTATCATTTTTTTGGTAAGATCTATGATTGTTCTATTTCGAGGAGTTAAACCATTAAAAGATTGATGCGATTTGTTTGGTTTTCTCAGTTACTAAACAAGAATGTTTTTAGATCAAGATGGAATTGTTTCAAGAATGACTTCCCTAATTTTTGGGTTCAATTTCAAATAATTATTTAAGTTTAAATAAGGTTCTCGTTTTTTGTTGAATTCAAATTCTTTGATATATTTTGATCGAAAATAAGTTTCTCGGTTTCTTTTCATTCTACTGCTGTTACAGCCCTGATTTCTCTGTTGAGTTTCTTATTTATGTTTGATGTTTATTATTCTTTAACTCTGATTAGAAATAAGTTAAAAAAAAAAAAAAATTCAGTAGGTTTTGAGCATGTGATATTCTTTTCAAATGTTAGTACGATTGTATGTTGCCGCCATCATTTGCTCATGGGACTTTTTTTAGCTTGCATAGAGATATTACAGGATCATTGATTATAAGGTTTTAGTTCCATTGAATTGTATTGTTTCGAGTTGAGAATGGGTACAATGAGTATGCTTCTGACTGTCATATTCTCTATGTGCATTGAATTTATATGCTGTGGACATATATTTTGCTCTGATCTCAACACATCCCTGCTTATAGGAATCTGTAAAGATTTCTTTCTTTCTGTTATTAATATTTTGATATTCATATCTTGTTTCTAATATCTTCAGGTGGACATCTAAACCATTTGGCAGTGAAGAATTTGGAATTTATACCTTTTCTTCACTTGGTAGTTGTTCCAGTGGAAAAATCTTTTACTTGCTCATCTTCTTCAGTATTCTCTCCTTTGAAACAAATTGCAGGGAATGCCGAAAAATGTGCTTGCTGAATAGACAGTCTTTCTCTGAGGTTGATGGGGTTGAAGCTCCATACGATCTTCCCTACACTATCCTTGATAAGATAGGACAGATAACATTACCTAGTGTAGATGAGTATTTTAGAGGACAAATTGTTTCATATCATGACCTCTGTGAAGATGGTTGAGTTACTGCATTCTTGAGTATTAATTTCTCGACACAAATATCTACAATTTGCGAGGGGCAATAGAAAATTAGCTTTTACTTGTTATGGTAGATTTGGAGATGGAAAATAAAGGAAGTGTGTTAATGCAGAGGTTTGAATTGGGGAAATTGCTTGGACAAGGCACCTTTGCCAAGGTTCACCATGCAAGAAATCTTAAGACTGGCATGAGTGTGGCCATTAAGATAGTTGACAAGGAGAAGATCTTGAAGGTCGGGATGATTGATCAAATCAAACGAGAAATCTCTGTAATGAGACTTGTTAGGCACCCAAATATTGTTCAGCTTTATGAGGTTATGGCAACCAAAACAAAAATATATTTTGTCATGGAATACATAAAAGGTGGTGAGCTGTTTAACAAGGTGGCCAAGGGGAAGCTGAAAGAAGATGTTGTAAGGAAACATTTCCAACAGCTGATAAGTGCAGTTGATTTCTGCCATAGTAGAGGTGTTTATCACAGGGATCTTAAACCCGAGAACCTGCTTTTGGATGAAAATGGAAACCTAAAAGTCTCGGATTTTGGATTGAGTGCTCTTGCGGAATCCAAGCGGCAGGACGGTTTACTTCACACAACGTGTGGGACACCTGCATATGTTTCTCCTGAAGTGATCAACAGGAGAGGCTATGATGGTGCCAAAGCTGATATCTGGTCATGTGGGGTGATCTTATATGTTCTATTGGCTAGATATCTCCCATTCCATGATTCAAATCTGATGGAGATGTATAGAAAAATCGGCAAGGCAGAGTTCAAATATCCTAACTGGATCCCCCCTGATGTTCGCAGGCTGATTTCAAAAATACTGGATCCAAATCCGAACACAAGGATTTCCATATCCAAAATCATGGAAAATTCTTGGTTTCACAAGGGTTTCCCATCCAAAGTCACAAAAAGTAGTGCTGATTCTTTGTTTCGAGATATGGATGTAAAAGAGGAAGAAGTTGATGCTGATACAATGTTCAGTTTTGTGGAGAACACGAGCACAACAGGTGTGAAACTAGAATTTGCAAAGCATACAAACTTGAATGCCTTCGATATCATCTCCCTTTCAGCCGGTTTCAACTTGTCCGGCTTGTTCGAGGAAAATGATCAAAAGAAAGAAGCCTGCTTTACATCTAAGCAACCTTCCAAGACCATCATCTCAAAATTAGAGCAAGTAGCAAAGCGTCTAAAGTTGAAAGTATTGAAGAAGGATGGAGGATTGTTAAAATTTGAAGGATCAGAGGCAGGCAGGAAGGGAGTATTGTCTATAGATGCAGAAATCTTTGAGGTTGCTCCAAGTTTCCATTTAGTCGAGATGAAGAAATCCAATGGAGACACGCTGGAATATCAAAAGATGATGAAGCAGGACATAAGGCCATCATTGAAAGACATTGTTTGGACATGGCAAGGTGATCATCCACAACTCCTGCAGCAACAAGAACAACCAGAGGTACAGCCATCACTAGTTACACATTTGGATGTTGTTGCGCCTCAAAATTGATTACGAAAGGAACATATTTAGGGGCTGGTTGTAACTAGTCTTCTTACATACAAGTCTAATTTACAGAAAAGTGGTGTTTCTGATGCTTATTTTGAGTACTAAATGATTTGTTTTGGTTTGTTAATTTCTGTATCATTTTTTTTTGGTTTGCTAAGTCTTGTGTGCATCTGGTTGTTACTGTCTTTTTTTAAATTCCAGTTGAGCTAAGAGTTGAGATTTGGAAGTAACACTAGCATTTGAGAGACGAAGTTATGAATTATGTTTAGATATCAGAATAGTCTTTTAGCTATAAACAATGGATACTAGGTGTGGTGCGTATCATTATCCATAAAATACAGCTACTATTGTATAAATTCAAAATAATTATTATTACTGTCAATTCCTGTATGTAATCATTATATTTTTTAGGATATGTTACACTAATATGAACACAGGAAAAGAAAACAAAATAAAACATCATTTGCAGCCTTCAGGCATGTTTCAAAAGGAAATCAATGGTGCCTGTATATTGTCTTCTATGCCCTGTAGAGGATAGCGGCACCACCACTTCCACCGCTGTCACTGCCACCCCTTCCACTGCCTTTGTCATCAAAACTGCTACTGTTGCTTGCATTATCATCAGGAATAGAATTCCCTTTCGGTTTCTTGATATAATTAACAGCAAGAGCATAATAATTCAGAATTTTGCCGATAGCCCCAAACTTTAACCCAATCACCTTTCTCCAATCCGTTTGCTTGCACTGGATTCTTCCACTGGCTTATAAAAGCAACCATTTTTGGCATGCTCGGCCACCTCTTCATGGTCAACATATGGTAGCCACCTTTAAAAATCAATGGTAAGAACATCAACACCTTCAGTCAATGCATCAGATTCTTCCAGCCTTTTCT
Source organism: Fraxinus quadrangulata (assembly GCA_903798255.1). NCBI lineage: Eukaryota > Viridiplantae > Streptophyta > Magnoliopsida > Lamiales > Oleaceae > Fraxinus > Fraxinus quadrangulata. The sequence continues at coordinate 28,621 of CAIGRB010085055.1, read as the reverse complement.
GATACAAGAAAACCGGTGCTGTCCCTCCGTTAAATTCAATTTTCATAACATTCTTGGAGGAAGGGTTAAGGTTGGGGTTCAGGATAAGGCTCATTTTGTACTCTTATTAATAATTTTTTTGCTTCTTCGAATGCATGATGGTTTCTCTTCAACGGTTCCAGCCGCTCAGATTGAGTCGTCCATCAATCTTAAGCCTCTACGGTTGACAACTTGATCATGCATGGGCCTACATTGAGGTAAGATACTGGGTTTTTCTTCGATTTCTGGATTAGGGTTTTCCTGGGGGTGGTGAATCCCCTGGGCCCTGGTGATGTTCTTACGTCAAATATTGGAGAAGGCGGCAATGGTGGAAGATCATATTGTTCTTCAGGAGCGTCATCACCTGGTATTTGGACTGGCATGTTGGAATCCCCAACATCTCACCACGAGATGATACATGTGAGCTAAGTCTTGTGACAGAAGAGTCATTTCTAGTCTTAAATTGATTTGGGTTCAAATGATATTCTAGACTAGACTTTTGGGATTTTGTTGGGGTTTATACATGCATTGATCCAATCGAAAATAAGCTGTGCTCAGACAAAGGGACTAAGAAGATAGGCTCTTGGTTATTGAGCGAGGCAAATTATGTTAGATATTGATCGAGGAAGGCTGCTTTCTAGTCTAGGAAGGCGATGGGGCAAGTGGACAAAGACACGATCGACTTTGAAAGGCTATCAGCAAGCAAATTGTAACTTATACTCTGGTCTCAGACCATCAAGTCGAATTTCTACTTAATTTTGGCTTCTTTGTGTTTCGGAGGACAAAATCCCTTCATGAGGCGATGTTGATGTTTAACAAGTAATGAAAAAAGGTGATAAAATGACAATTTATTGAACAAAGAGTCTTTGCCTTGGAGATTGGAATTAACACGGAGTTTGAAAAAAGGAGATTTGGTCGAAGGAGGTACAAGGACAGGGTCCTCGCTCAAGTGTGGCATCCACATCTTATGTGTAAGAATTTTAAAATAAATCCCGCTCGAGGGAGGGACCTGAAGATGTCGGATCAAAATTTGGTAACTTACACAAGATGTACGATTTTGAAGCCCTAATATCAAGTTCCACAAAAAATGTGGATTAAAAACTTAGTCAAAATTAACAATTAATTTTAATTACGTATTTCACGTGATTTACAACTTTCAATCACATATTTGATCAACTTATATCAAAATCTAAATAAATAAAAAATAATTTTTATCGAAACAAAACATGGGCATATATTTGCCAACTCTTGTAAAAAAAATTTTGTTGCGTATAAATTTTTTCTACATATTAGCCCGACTTGTAGTCTAGTTCTAGATTCGTCTCTATTTTTACATATTCAAAATCTTTTTATATTGTAGCTTCTTATGTGAAAATAGTGTTAGCTTTACTTGAGAAAGTTTGTTATAACTTAAGATCATTGATTTTTAATCTAAGCGTGTTTTGGTTAAATTTGGAAAAATTGAGAATTAAAATGGATAAAGATAGCGAATTCCGAATCTTATTGCCTTAGTTTCTCTAAGAACTTTACTTTTCGAAATTGTCAAGTCTTTACACTTTTTATAATTTTATTGAAATTAATCTTAACCATCAAATTTGTGAGTGTTTCAATGAAGTTAATTCTAATTAAATCAAAGTTTGATACGCAATTAAAGTTGAATTCTTGTATTATTGCAACCAAAAATTGTTTGGTGTACCTGATAATTTCATCGATTTTAGATATACTTAATAATAACTTCAATCTCATCTAAAGTGATATCATAGAGGATTTTATTTGATTTGATTTAAATTGAAAATTGCTCCCATTATTCGGTGAATGGTTTTGTACCAATCCAAACACTATGTTGAATGTGCAACTACACTATACTACGTAGGTACCTATGCAGGTGAGGCGCCGATCCTTGAAACGACTGAAATGACATGAGTTGTTAACGAACGGATGTGCTACAACCTAAGGATCACCAGGCAACTCTTTTGCTCTATAGGGATTGGGAGTTCGTCTGGTCAAAGTTTATTCCAAAACATATTGTTTGGTCAAGTTTTTCAGATTGATTCGACTCTTGTCTCTTCAATTGTTGTTATAATTAGAAGAGAACAACTGCTCCACCGTCTATAAGTTCCGCTACTCAGGTTGTGCTCTATTCTTGGTAGTGTAATGTTGTTGGTGGTGCAAGTATATTTGCGTTTGGATATGGTTGGGTTGTTGTCGTGGGCTTAGTACTCTATTTTATGGGTCTGGTTGTGGTTGATTGAGGGGCAAATTAGGCCCAGTACCTTAAGAAATCAATTAATTTGATTAATACCCTATTAACTAATTAAATCATATAATAACGTAATAAATACTACGTTATAAAAACATCCAAACCATTGAACACACACATACATAGAAAACCCCCCAAAACAACCCCAAACCCCCTGAACACACACACGGAGGAATATATGGACAGCACATTTGTCCACTTTCTTGTTTGCTTTTGCTTATGAGGAGATTGGATGTAAAAATTATATCTATTGATGGTTTGGTAATTATATTCTTGCAGCATATTTGTAGCCATGAATCATGATTTGAAATCGGTGTTCTCTTGGCCACAACCATATTTTTAGTCGATCAGATGTAGCAATACTATCGACTCGATGATCTTGACGATTGCTCTGAAAAGTGGACTCCTTTTGTTGATTTTTTACTTCTAAAACATTTTTGATATGATTTTTCAAGACTCGTAATTTCAAGAGTTTTTTTGTTATTTGTCCTTAAAAAAAAAAATAGGGCGCAAAACTGAAGCTAATATTTGGGTAAGATAAAGAGAGAAGAAAATTTTAATTTTTATTAAAAAACTTATTTGTTTATGTCAGTTTTTATTTTAAAAAAATGACATTATATGTTACTTTTTAATAAAAGAAAAAGGTCTAACTTGAATTTTCGTCATTACGTGTTTATTTCTATAACAAATGATTTCTTGGTAGAAAATAAATGCTGTTGAAAGTAAATGTCATGTTTTGGTACTTGTATATAGTTGAAACCAAATGTTGGGGTTTGATATAATGTTTTGAGTGATTTTTGCTTGTAGGGTTAGCTTTGATGGTGGTGGTTGGGTGGTTGAACTTGCATAAAATGATATATTTTAAGATTTTGATTGACGTCACTTTTTCGAATTTTCATAATTTTTTGAATTTTTGTCACTTTTTTAAATAGTGCTTACTATTTATGTCACTTTTTTTGAGTGACAAATATCACATTTTAAATAAAATTGACACTGTATAATTAATGGATTGAATGGGTTGACAGATAATGGTGACGGTTAATTAACTTAAAGATGCTTGGTGTTTTGTCGATAAACTATTTAAAAGATGCATGATGATGAACGAAAAAAGAGGAGGGACGATGGTTGTCACATTTTATTATTATTATTATTATTATTATTATTATCATCATCATCATCATCATCATCACTTTCTTTGTTGTCTTTTTTTTGGTTACTTTTTTTAGTATTGTCACTTTTTTTTTTTAAAATAAAAGTGAATTTGTATATCATTTTTAAATAAATAGTGACTTAACTTAAAAAATGATATTGTGTTACTTTTTTATAATGAAAAGTGACTTAATTTTATAAAGTATTTTTTATTTTCAAAATACTTTTTATATAATTTTTTAAAAGACTCTAATTTTAAGGATATTTTTGTAAGTTGCCCCGTATTATGGCTGCTATCCAATTCAAGATTTGACTCTTCAATTTCATCTTCGTGGACTATGCTATTTGTGATGGTTTGGATATACACGACTTTATTATTTGATTTGGAAAATTAATTGAAAATACACTAAATGAAAACCATAAAAGCAAAATTACTAACAACTTGAATCCTCCGATAATTAAGAAAAGTAAAATTGTCTCTTCGTGCAGTCAAATTTAAAATTTCAATAGAGTCCTAACCGAAGTTTTTAAGGTCCCAAATTCAATTTCGATCCATTTCCGCATCGGTTTTAATTTTCTATTTTATGATTGCTGACTATTTGATGTTTTTCTTCATGATTATGGTATCATCTTTGACTTCATTATTTTTGGTGACGTTTAAGGAAATGTTTTGCGCTCAAAAATTATGAATTTAAATTGTTTTCACTAGAGACTTCAAGAGAGAATTTTTACTCGGTAGTATCTTGGTTCTTCAACTTATTGATCAATGTCACAAATAAAATGTATCTTCTATTAAATATTCATTTTCAAATGATTAAATTCCTATAGGATGATGATTTTTTTGATTGGTCAAACCTATAAATTGAATATCTATAGATTAAATTAGTACAATACATGTGTAAAATAAAAGAAAATTTTAGTTAAAATATGATCTATCTATTTTGGATCCATTTCTAGAATACAATTGAAGCTTTCATCGCCACCACAAATTTGCCTGGTTCTTAATCAAACAAAAAAGTTCTTATCGGATTATTGCACATCTAGACCAATGATTCCAATTTTCGATTAATACATTTTTATTGAATCCAAACTCTTCTCTTACAATTCCTTTCATGTTTCAATGGTCCAAAAATGCCATTGCTTTTTGTACCACATAATTAAGTACAAAATTCTAATTTATATTTAAAAAAAAAAATGAAAATGAAAAGTTGTTAATCAAGGAAGATGCTAAGAAAGCGATTGTACAATAAAGCTATCAATTATGGACACACAAAATATTTATGAAATGTTGATAATAAGAAGGTGTTTGGACACCCCACAGTCTGCATATGATCCACAATGATCCGATAATGACCTGCTCCTAACTAACAATCACTGTTAAGTACGATGTTTTTTTTTTTTTATGCCACTTTTTTTTAAAAAGGAAAATATTCTTTTTTGCCAAACTATTATTGAATTAATCTACTTCGCTAGACGTTTTTAACATCTTGAATGATAGAATGAGGTACCACAAATGATTGAACGACGATGTTGACTGTTTTTTAAATTGGTCAGTGACAGAATGCTGATGACTTTCTATCAAGGAAGGTGAGAAAATTGTCTGTCAAATGGCATTCTATCAAAGAAGGGGACAAAATTGTGTAGCGAGATTGATTATTATTCAAGTTTTAGTGCAGTCACACATTACGTAAACAAGACTTATATTAATTGAAAGACACGAATACTGCACAATTAGAAAAATTAATGAACTCTGTTAATTTCCGTGTAAGAGAATTCACTGTAGGAACTGACTTTAAAAATATTATAATGCAATGGTTATTAGCGAACAAGCTAAAATAAATTTGAAAGTTTAGCCATGAATTTTAAACAAATTATAGTTAAGTGATCGAAATGAAACTTTGTTAAAGTTGAGCAATCTATAGTATGTTTACTCTATTTACTTCACTATTAATTATTAAAATAATACTAATTATCATTATTGAAATCAATGATGTGACAATCTACGTAAAACAATGAAATTGTACAGTTCAATTTTCACGAGAAAGAATGAAATGTGATAAATAATTGGTTGTTATATCATCGATATTTTTAATCATCATAGTAATAAATAGCATTACTCAATTTTTTTTTAATTATGATTATTTTTAATAACATGTAACGTTACAAAAAAAGATCAATTATTAAATAAATTCATTATTATCCTTTGTACCCACGTGGAATAGCTGCAATCAGTTTTTCAGTTACCGGCTACGTGTCGTTGCCTCCGGTAAAGAATTGAGTAGTGGCTTGAATTTTTCTTTCCATATAAAATCCAAGAAAAATGCTTAATGTACATAGGAATTGGTACATAGGGGGTTACACACTCTCACATGCAGTGGGGTCCACTCGAATAAAATATTCCAGCGGACCCCACTGCATGTGAGAGTGTGTAACCCCCTATGTACCAATTTTCTATGTACCCCTAGCACAATCCAAAATCCAAATCCACCACTTTTCACCTCCACCAAATTGTGTTTATTCAATTAAAGTTAATTTCAATTAAGTCAAAGTTAGATACACAATCCCGTGAAAACGACACTATACTCATTTTTTCTACTATTTATCCATAATACCATATATATGCAGAATTTTAGCTAACAAATTTTTTGATGTCATTCTTATCAATTGTTTGTTATTTAGTTTGAATTTTCTTATCTTTTAGCTTTAATTTGTTTTTTAAATTTTCTTTTAATAATACAATGATTTTGTTTATTCTTTCTGTCTAATTCCATCCTTTGAGACTCAAAAAAATACCGATCTTGTGTCATTGGATTAGAATTTCAATAAGTTACACAAAATAATTTATAAATCATAAGCTAATTCATTGGGGAATTTCTCTTGTAGGAACTTTTAGTCCCACTCATTCTATACATTAATAATTTTGTCGAAAGTTTACATATATGATTGATAAGCTGTTTCTAGAAATAATGTTCTATTTTTAGTTTCTCTAGAAGTTCAAATCGATGAATCTAGCTTTTGACTAGGTATTAAATTTGAATTCTTGTATTGTTGCAACCGGAAATTGTTCCGTGTTAATCAAAATTTTTAGTGAATTTAGATAATATTGTAATTTGTCATACTTTGGTGTATTAAATAATGACTTTCGTCTTATCTAAAATGATATCATATGGGGTTTGATTTGATTTTGTTTAAACTGAAAATTGCTTCCATTATTTGGTGAATGATTTTGTATCAGTCTGAATGCTATGTTGAATGTGCGACCAACACTGCACTACTTAAGTACCTATGCAGGTGAGGCGCTGATCCTAAAAACGACGACAACTTCACGAGGAGTTAACGATCGAACGTGCAACAATTTGGGGTTCACCAGACAACTTTTTCTCTCTACAGGGATCACAAGGCTAGTCCAGTCAAATTTTTTTCTAGACATCTTCTTGTTGGTCAAGATTTTCTTCTCGATTCAACTCTTAACCTTTCAATTGTTGCTACTTTTAGAAGAGAACGATTGCTCACCGTCTATAAGTTGCGCTACTCCGGTTATGCTCTATTCTTTGGTAATGTAATGTTGCCGATGTTTATAGCTAATAGTTGGTGTTTGTGTGTCACTTGTGGTGCTAGTATATTGAGTTTTGGTATGGTTGGGTTGTTGCTGTGGGCCTAATGCTCTATTTTATGGGTTTGATTGTGTTTGATTGATTGTGTATTATGGCTGCAGTTCGAGATTTGACTCCTGAATCACGTCTTTGTGGGCAATGCTGTTTGTGATGGTTTGATTAGGGATATACATGACTCTTATTTGATTTGAAAAAATACGGGATTGAAAAAATTACGTGAAAATACACTATGAAAACCATAAAAGCAAAATTACTAACAACTTCAATCCTCCGAGAATTAAGGGAAGTAAAATTGTCTCTTTATGCATTCAAATTCAAAATTTCGATAGTCCTAACCATGCAAGTTTTTAATGTCCCAAATTCAATTTCTTTCAATTTCCTTTCCTAATTTCTATCATAGATCGTTTCAAAAAGTTATCGGTTCTAATTTTCTCTTTTATGATTGCTGACTATTTGATGTTTTCCTTCAAGATTATAATATCATCACCGACTTCATTATTTTTGGTGACGTTTAAAGATATGTTTTGTGCTAAAAATTTATAAATTTGAGTCATTTTCACTTGAAACTTCAAGAAATTTTTTAATCCATAGCATCTTGGTTCTTCAACTTATTGACCATTGCCACGATTAAATGTATCTTCTATAAATTTTTCATTTTCAAATCATTAAATTAGTAGAGCACGATGGTTTTTTTTTAATTGATTAAATCTATAAATCGAATATCAATAAAAAAAAAATTTAGTTAAAGCATGATCTATCTATTTTAGGTCCATTTTTAGAATACACTTGAAACTTTCATTGCCACCACAAATTCACCAAGTTCCCGCAAACATCATGGTTCTTAATCAAACAATAAAAGTTCTTATTAGGCGATTACACATCGTGGCCAATGACTCCAGTTTTCAATTAATACATTCTTATCGATTCTAAACTCTTCTCTTATGATTCCTTTCGCATTTCAATGGTCCATAAATGCCATTGTTATATACACCACACAATTAAATACAAAAATCTATAAAATTTTCAAAAAAATATATCAAAATTTGTTAATGAAGGAAGATTCTAAGAAAGAGATTGTACAATATACCTATCAAATATGGACAAAATATTAATGAAATGTCGACAATAAGAAGGCGTTGGACCTTACATTGGTTCCCCGCAGTTTGCATATGATCCACAATATTTTGATAATGACCTGTACGTTGATAAGTACAATGTTCTTTTTATGCCACTTATTTTAAAAGGAGAATATTCTTCTTTCTAATCTATTATTCTAAGTAATAATAATATTACTTGACACAAATTGAATAATGCTTGTGTACCGGAAAATGTTTGACCGATA
>CAIGRB010085055.1:7239-17923 GCA_903798255.1 Fraxinus quadrangulata | reverse complement strand
TAATACATTCTTATCGATTCTAAACTCTTCTCTTATGATTCCTTTCGCATTTCAATGGTCCATAAATGCCATTGTTATATACACCACACAATTAAATACAAAAATCTATAAAATTTTCAAAAAAATATATCAAAATTTGTTAATGAAGGAAGATTCTAAGAAAGAGATTGTACAATATACCTATCAAATATGGACACAAAATATTAATGAAATGTCGACAATAAGAAGGCGTTGGACCTTACATTGGTTCCCCGCAGTTTGCATATGATCCACAATATTTTGATAATGACCTGTACGTTGATAAGTACAATGTTCTTTTTATGCCACTTATTTTAAAAGGAGAATATTCTTCTTTCTAATCTATTATTCTAAGTAATAATAATATTACTTGACACAAATTGAATAATGCTTGTGTACCGGAAAATGTTTGACCGATAGAATGATAGAATATATATTGACATGATGTGATTTGATGAAAAAGTTGACTATGATTTAAATTTTCTAATGATAAATTGTCATTTGACATTATATTAAAAATTATATCAATTATTATGTTTGTGTAGCATAGTTGACACAAATTTGTGTGGAAACAAATATGGATTGGCTGTGCTATATAATATTTATTGGACATAATAATAAATAATATTTCAATTTATTTTCTAGTTATAATTATTTCCACGCAGTTCAAGAAGAGATGTGTTATTTTGAAAGTAATGTTAGCGGTAAGTTTGTATCTATACTTTGTCGTTTAGCAATAGAGATGTGTATAGAATAGTCTCAGTTTTCAATAATATTAAAACAAATTAACAGTGTACATAGTTGAACTGAAAAATTGTTTGATATTTTTTCATAATTTATTTATTTGTTTATTGTTGTTATGCAAATAGTTTGCCGCTTCTTATTTTCGTGTATGTGTTGAAGAATTGTGTATGTTGGAAGTTAATAGCTTTTCTCTAACAGACATACACATTCATTCCAGCAGACACTTTTCTCTTTATATATTGAGTATTTTGTCCATTTGCAGATACAACATAGATATTCATTCTATTTGTTCTTTTGTTCCATTGGCATCATCAGTTCTCTCTTGATTTGATCAAACCGTCACAGTTTGAATCAAATACTTCCATTGTATTCTAAAAGAGATTTTCTTTTAAACCCCATTATGACATCTTCGGATAGGGGAGAAACATTTCACAAAAGATAGCGATCTACATGCCTTGGATTTTATTCAGATTCTCATATTCCTTATAATTTTCTTAGATTCCTACAAAAATGATATTACATGAATGAAAAAACACATTGTAGTAGAGAAAATCTGAATAGTTTAAAGAAGTTTTCAACTATGCTTATGAATGAAAGAAGTCTTTATATGATGTTCTCTGTGCGTAGAGAAAATCTGAATAGTTTAGCATCTGCGAGGCGCGGTGGATCAAATCTCCGTGTTGCGCAAAGCAGTATCTGATCTCCGCATTGTGTGGACACTCTCTCCACACAGCTCGGAGACCTGTGCGGACACTGTCTCCAGCGTTGCCATGTACTATTTGTATTTATATTAAAATAGGTTGAAATTCAAGTTAGATTTGCTTATAAATAAATTATATTATGAATATACATTATGCTTTTTGAATGATTTGTGCAGAGAATATATATTCTCTCCAAACTAATGATTTTTTGCTAAAATTGAAGTTGCTAAAGAGAAACATTTTGCGAAATTCATTTTACAACTTATCTACAATATCAAATAAATAAAATTCATTCTTCGTCTACTTTAATCTAAATAGGAAAAAAGGAACTTGGTGTTACTAAGCCTCACCAGAGCCATATTTCTTTCTGAAAAGAAGCATCGAAGTTTGTCGTAACCAGCAAACACACTGTCACTCGAAAATATATTTCTAATGTGAAATCCATCAAGTGTTCAGATCGTTGACAAGTAATAAAATGTACTTTTTGAGTCCGAGTATCGATCCCACAGAAATTTATTTAATTTGATTTCTATTTTCTACGACCTTAATCGAAATGATAATATTAACTAAAATTAAATCAACTACGATGCAAGTGTGAATTACTAAACTAAATGCAATTGATAATTGAATACAAATTTTATGTAATTTATGAATGAAGGACGCACTAGGTTCTCGAATCCCCAAGTAATAATTATTTCTAACCCTAATTTTATAATTTGACAATATGAATCCAATTATGACGAATCAATATTCATATCCTATCCAACAATCTCTCTCAAATAATGTTGGATTTATCCTCGCATACGACCCGACTATATCTCTATGACGGATACAAATATACAAGAATGTATGTAGTTTTATGAACACTTAAAAATTCACATAAGGTATAGCGGTATATTTCTATTCTCTATCAGACTTTATGATGATTTATATATGTCGAATTTATTTTCCTTCTCTCGAATACATGAAACAAATCACAAAACTCACATAATTATCGTGCACTATAATCATGGAGGCAATTAATTCATATAAATCATTCTATAATTCAAAAACATATTTTTGCATCAAATATATAAAACTAAATATCAAAACATCAAATTACAATATTCATCGTTCACCTAGCACTTATTAACCTAACTTAGTATAATAGAAAGAAGAAAATATGAAAAAGAATCAAGAAATGACATCACCCAATTAATTATGAATTTGGATCTTCACGCCTTGAGGATGAATATTGTATTTTTTGCTTCGTTCTATGCTATCCAATCTTGAAAATTTCGTCATCTAGGTCTCTCATATGTATTCTGTTGTTATGTATCTATAGGAGTCAAAAATTGGTTAAAAATCACGTCCAATTTGGTTTCCAAAAGAGTTCCAAGTGAATAAGGAAAGTTCCATTCGCTCGCGGATTTTTTTCTTTCTGCACATCCGTTGGTATTTTGGCCTTAACTTTCTTTCTCGATATTTGATTGGGATGATTCAAAGTGTATTAGAAAGCTAGCTCAAAAAGCTAAAACTTTTGTCGAAATAGAATTTTTCCAATTCTGACATTTACAATGACAAAAATAGATCTCAATATTCGGCTAAAATTTTGGAATATAACTTGTGCGATTGGACATCGATTATGATAATATTTTGATAATAATCTATTACTTTTTGAGTTCTAATTTCATCCAATTGTCTAATATCAATCTTCAAAGCATCATCTCGTGATCCAAATCAACTATTGAATTTACAATTTCGTTCTCAAACTTTAAATTTTACCATTTTTCGCTTCTTTATTTTGATTCCTCGTTCAACCGTTGGGTTTTACCTATATAATATAAAATACACAATTTAGAATATATTTTATCAGAAGAACTATCAAATATCAATATTTTAGACCTCAAATAAGTCTATAAAATACACTTATCACACACTAACACTAGCAACAGCACGAAGAATGCTGGCACCAGCACCTTTGAATAATAATTTTGCACCCTCATTATTCAGGATTTGAGAAAATGCATCCACATGGCTCTACTTCACGGCTTCACCAAATGTCATGATCACTCTTCTACAAACTGTGTCAATTGGGTAGAAGGCAAGTCTAGTACCGTTTGTGATAAGCCAACCGAGAGCAAAACTAGCAAAGAAACTATCTTGAAATATGGTAATAATACGATAGAGTACTCTCCGCACACGATGCAGAGCAGTCTCTCCTGAATAAGAAGGCAACATGAAATTAGACATACCTCATATCCCTGGGCAAGGTGTATCAAGTATAAAATTATTAATGTAACTATAAAGAAGCAAAAGTAGCAAAATTATGTTTTCAATACGAAATTCAAGATCAAGAATAAGATAAGTGGAGAAGAAATCTACCTTTAGAAACATAATGATAACATTTTCAAATATGTATAAATGAGATCGTCTGCATAAAGCTTTTAAGAACTAAGATGAGGAAATAATAAACAAAAGTAAAAGAACATATATCATATTTTTTAAAGATTTACTTAGATAACTTCTCATGATATGATAATATGTTTTTACTATATTAAATTTCATCATGTACAAAGTGGATTATAATAAGTGACGGTAAAATAAAATATGAAAGAACTGCAGACTTGTGTATTAACGAAATGATTTCCTTGTAGACAACATTTGTTGTACATCTTTCATGTAAATGATCAACATTTATGGGTTTAAATAGGATTTTGATAGATTTGCTTATTTTTGCTCTTGATAATGCTACATAGAGTTGACCATGACAGAAAATTGGTGGGGGAAGATACAAACCAACAAAATCAAGTATTTGACCTTGTACTTTGTTTATCGTCATTGCTAGACATGGTCTAATTGAAAATTGAGTTCTTTTTTAATTGAATTGAATTTCAATCACTTTTCAAAAGTATAAAAGGGATCCTCAACAAGAAAATATATTTTCCACAATATTCACCGGTTGTGATTTTCGCCATAATTAAATTCTTCTCAAACTTTCGACAAGGCGTGTCCCTTTGCATAACCCTTCTGAAGGATTGATATTTCGTAATAACATCACATGAAAGTTTATTTTAAACATCAATTCATGAGGTGGAATGTCATTTGAGGTTAAACTATTCAAAAAATCTTCTTGCGGGCTCTGTTCTGACTTATCAAGTGCTTCATCAAAACTATAAAATGTATAAATTTCACCAAGAATTTGTTCAAGTAAAATTCTGTTAATATGATTAACATATTCATTTGTAGGTATAAGAATAACTTGGCTTGCCATCGCGTGGAGATTATCAGCATATGCTTCTATATCTCGAAAAACATGATGTATCAAGTTTTTTAAGGATGTAATTTCATTTACAAATGGTAAAACTATATTCTCTGGAAATTTAATGCATTTACAAGTATGTTCTTCCTCTATTCCATCTCTAATTCTTAGCAAGTAACTACAGAAGGTGGGATCCAATTTAGCCCTCATATTTTTGATTAATGGTAGATGCAAAAAGGAAGGCCATAAGTCCAAAAATTAAGCTAGCTTTCATTATTTCGTATTTTTTCCCTTTTCGCACAATTGGTAGAATTTGTCAAAAATCTCCTCCAAGAACTACTATTTTTCCATCAAAGAGCAAATTACAATCAGTAATATCTCTGGGTATTTTATCTACAACTTTTACAGCACAACAATTGACCATAGGTGCTTCATCCTAAATGATCAAACTTGACATTTTCAACAAAGTTCCTAAATCCGATTGCTTGCTAACAGAACAACTTATTTCACCAAAAGTTTCCAAAGGAATTTTGAATCTTGAATGAGCTGTTCGACCTCCAGGTAAAAGAGACGCAGATACTCCAGATAATGCTGTTGCCAAAGCAATTAAATTTTGTAACCTTACACCACTTAGGAGTGCTTTATACAAAAAAAAAAAAAAAAAGTTTTACATGTTCCACTTGGATCTTCAATATAGAAAAGACCGTTTGATTCTAATTTAACTTTTTTCATGATTTTATCATATGCAAATTTTTATTCTTTATTTAATGTTGATGTACAAATAAGCACTCATTGAGTATCAGAATTAGTTGTCTCATCTTCAATCATTCTTCTCAACCTTTCAGTTTCATCTATATTTACATTGAATAACACTATTGCATAATTGTTTATGTTCTTATCTAATGATTTCAAGATAGAATTGATGTCTTTTAAAGCTCGTAATTCAGCAACCCTTACAGATATATTTTGATGTACATAATCCTCAATCATATAAACTTAAACTTATCCCACAAGAGCTTTGGATGATTAGGATTGCAAAGTGTAAGAAGTGTACCAAAAAGACGTCTTAAAGCAGTAGGCATCTCGTACAAAATAACTTCAAATATATATTCTTCACGATGATTGTCTCCATTTAATAAATCATGTAGAAGTGTTGCATCACAATATGTAGAAGCAGTTACACCATTCAAAGTTCTTAAATGATTGAAGGATACTGGTCCTCTAATATGATTAAGAAGAATACGAAGAAAATATCGTTATCCTTCATATGGATGAGCTGTGACAATTCGTCCTATAACATGTTTTTTTCCTAGAAGTCCAAACTTTGTTATTTGCATTCCAAACAAAATATTTTGGAAAATCTCGTTACAATAATGCACGAGCAAGTTCATTTGTTTCATTCATTCAAAAAAAATTTAGTGAGCATAGTTTTCCTTGTATTCTCGTTTTGAATAACAATAAATAAATCATCATCATTGGTGTATATTACTTGTTGATAATCCTCAATATGAAGCTACAAAGAGTAAACCGATGGATACATATCAAACAAATTGAAAGAAAAAATCACCCACGTAGCATCAGGTGAAGATATCCATCTAGCAGATTGATAAGTTGAAATTTCATTAATTTCTTTATTTGTTTCATTGGTATTAACACAAATATTAATACGATCATGACTTCTGTACACATATTTGTAGAGATATTTAACAGTTTTGATAGAAGAACATATTTCTACATTAATATGAAAATCAAATTTAGCACTTAAATAAGGATTGTATGGTACAACTCACCGATTGTCGACCATTTGACCTCTAACTTTAACAAAAATACTATTATAACGCTTCAAATTTAGCACTTAAATAAGGATTGTATGGTACAACTCATCGATTGTCTAACATTTGACCTCTAACTTTAACAAAAATACTATTATAACGCCGCCTATATAATGTATATGAGTTATCACCGAATATAGTATTATTACAATAATCCTTCGGATATTTATTTTTACAGCCTTTACTTGGTTCCATACATACATTCTTAGGATGTAGGTTTTCACAAGGGTCATGCATATTGTGTTTAACAATAACAGAATGAAGATAAGAGTATTTCTCTTTGTCAGAAATTTTATAGGAAACTATCTTATCAACCTCTTCAGCATAACAAATTTTGTGGCCATGGTTGAAAATCATTAATAGATGTGCATGATGAAGTCTTCTCTTTTGGAACTCAATCATATATATATGAGCAATAACAGGGCCTAGTATATTTTTATTAAATAAATCATTTTTCAACTCCTCTAATTTTACTCGAAAGATACATGCAATTAGATCTTGTCAATTTTGAACATCATCATCGTGTCTTAGTTTTTACTTAATTTCTGGTCAATTGGAATTACATGTTACAGTTAAAAATATATTTGATTTTTCATAACGTTGTACAATAGCCATAACATCCATATATCTCCTTAGCAAATCTCTGGGACCACATGTAAAATATTGTGGTAAAACAAAATTTCTTCCTATTTTGTACTCCATTGTTTCTCCATTTTCAACACTATCTACAATGCTTTGATAAAGTTCAACACGAATTTTTTTCTGTTATTACGAAAATAATCTAATCTGGTAGTTTCAATCTAAACATACATATATGCAATATATTGTTGGAATAGTCTACCAGTATGAAGTAACACGAACTTACCAGGAGACCTGATTTGTAATTTGTATGAATAGTATTCTCGACAAGAGACTTGGGATCGTTTCTTCGTTCCATTAAGCACTGCACCACATAACAATAACACAATTTGAGTATTCATATTCATTTTAACCAGTTAAATAGTAAATGATCATTAAATTTACTACAAAGTCCATCTACTAACCCACATCTTCTTTTTCAAGAAGTTCAGTTGCATAATTCATTGTGCTAGGAAGAGCGATAAGGTCAGGCAAATGCATAGGTGAGAAGCATGGGTTTTTATATTTCTCAATACCTTCATGCCAACCATATTCTCCATGTGGAAAGATCGAAGGATATTGTCAAAGATCATAATAACCATAGTAATAATGAACTTTGTACGATTCACCGGAATGACCATATATAGTAATATCACGAACACGAACATTTTGCATTTTTATCATCGACCCATACAATAGCTACTTGAGAAGTTATAGGAATATTAAAAACTCTTTGATCAACTCCTGAATCGCATCTTATTTGTATCCGATGATGTTGCAAGTTAGGTATATTACTTAAAGACCTAAAGAATTTACTAGATGGATTTATGTTTAGAATTTGTATTAAAACAATCAAAGTAGACTCAACAAAGTTGTCTGAAGTTTTCATACGATTTTGAAGCTTATTATCTGTATAATAAAAATATAACTGCATACAAAATGGTGTATGATTTTCCAGCATACGTTGGTTTACATAATGATACACTTGTCCCTGCACCCTAAATGTGTAAATACTTCTGTATATTTTAAAAAGTTCTTTATCATACTTTACACCAAACGAAGTGAAATGCAAAGTGGTTATTATATTCCCTTGCGATTTTTTTAAATTCCACACATATAGATTCTTTAGAAGTAAACAATGCATACATTTCAGTTGGTGATTCAGGCATAAAAAGCTTACCTTTTCCTTCAGAACAATAGAAGCCTTTACTTTCTTTAAAAAAATTTTGCGCACCACAATATTTACAATCAATACATGTTAGTAATACATATGAAGTACTTAGTACATTCAATAGGCTCGTACTTTCTTCTAATTCAGAATTGAGACCATCAACTGTTCTTTGATTTGACGTTGAAGCTTCAGAATCACGATGTATGGTAGGTTCATACATTTCAACAAGACACAAGCTATTCTCGCCATATGACATACGTAAGGTGTTCTCTCCAAATCACATACGGTTATTTATCCTCTTTCGAAGATCATTAAGCTCAATTAGCAATCGATTGTATCGATCCCTTTCTCTTTGATTATGTTGTTGACGAATAAATACATGATACAACTAGTTGGTAGTTTGACAGGTAGCTTGAAGGTTAGCTAAATTAACATCTCCATCACCAGATGGTACAAAATATTCATTACAATACTAACATTTTTTTTATAGAATAGTTGAACCCCAACTGTAGATGTACAAAGTAAAAGTATTAGAAAGAAATAATCTTACATATGTTAAAACATACATACAATAAAACTAAAGTTTACAATATCAAAATTTGTGAACGATAACTGAAGATATAAATTAGAAGGAAAAAATAGTGTTGATAAAGAGCACAAAGAAAGCTCAAGATTCAACAACTTATTACAAATTTTACAAGTTACTATAAATAAATAACCAAAATAAACGTACTACATAAACCTATAAACAAAAACCTGGATACTTCAATTGGCGGAACTTACCCAAGATAGAGTGCACTACTGTAATCAATTACAATAACCGAGAAATACAATTGAACATTATATACAAGAGAACAATTAATACAAATTAGAGTCCACAATTTATCAATAATAGTTGAATGATAAATATTATAATAGAAACTTTAGGAAAAAAAATACAAAACAGACTAAACTAAAAATTAAACTCTACAAATTCTTAAAAAAAAAGAACAAAAATATCATACCTGAAGATAGTACAGTTCAATTGATATTGAAAATTTTAATATTTTTTACTTTGAGAATGATTTCTTGCAACCTAAAAAAATTGGAAACAAATTCAGTATTAACAGGAATCACTAAAATTATGATAAATTAAGGAAAATCATAATAAAAATTATTAAAAATGTTCATCAAAAATATGTTTCGAATAAAAACTACCGCAAGTATACAGATCGTTCAAGTAATTAAATGAATTTTAGAGTCCAAGTATCGTTCCCTCAGAAATTTACTAGTTCGATTTTACCTATTTTGACCTTAATCGAAATGTGAAATATAGTTGAGTTTTGTAACTAAATTATAGCCAAATTAAATGAAAGCAATAGTGGATGAATTAATTGAACTAAATGCAAATTATATGATTGAATGCAAATTGAAGTAACTCATAGAAAAGAAACACACTAGGTTCGTGAATCCCTATACAATGATCCATTTTAATTCTAGTTTTACAAAATTGACAACATGTTTGAATTGATGAAGAATCAATATTTCTAACATATTCAATAATCTCTCTCGAGTAGAATTGAATCTATTCTCGCATACCATTTGACTATATTTTTATAACAAATGCAATATACAAGAATGCATGACGTTTTGTAAACACTTTGAGATTCACGTAGAGTATAACGGTATATTTCTATCCCCTATCAGACCCTACGATGATTTATACTCTGTCGAGTTATTTCCCTTCTTTCGAATGCAAAAAATAAGCCACCACACTCATACAACAATTGCGCATATAATTGTAGAGAAAAAGCAATGTATATAAATCATTCAATAATTCAAAACACATTTTAATGTCAACAAAGTAAACTAAGAATTAAAATATCACATCACAAGGTTCATTGTTCACCTAGCACATATAAATCTAGCCTAACATGATAGAAGAAAAGAAATCAGAAAATTTAATAAAGAATGACATCACCAATTTAGATTCTTGAATTGATTCTTTGCGTCGTGATGTTATTCTTCTTGTTTGTGTCTTGATTTCTCTCTTAAACACTTCAAAAGTCTCCTCACAGGTCTGCCTGGGGTTTGAGGACGGTTAAGAGTTTATATAGTTGCCAAAAGATTGGTTTCCATAAGAATTTGAACGAAATAAGAAAATCGAAATTTTCGCGCTCAGATTGAACCATGTGATCACATGGTTATATTCCATGTGATTGCATGGAACAATCAAATTAGTCCACTGCATTCCCTGTAAATGTATGGGTGATCACACGGTGTTTCTACCATATGATCACATAGAAGAACTATTTTTCATTTAGTGCATTTTGGTTCCTGAACTTTCATTCTCTTCCCTTTTGATTTTTTTTTTTTTTTT
>CAIGRB010085035.1:19779-44198 GCA_903798255.1 Fraxinus quadrangulata | reverse complement strand
GGGTGGCCTTTTTATTTCTTTTCTTTTCTTTTTCTTTATAATTATTTTAAATGTAAAATGTAAAGTTACAATTTTGCCCTTAATGAATTTGGTCAATTTTGACTTTTTAGGTTGACTAACGGTTAAATGGATAGAAACCATCCAAATGGACTTCTGGCGCATATTTTTGAAAGGTTTAGGACCTCCGTTGGCACAAATCAAAGGGTAGGGTAAAGTACGCAAAACTTTGAAAGGTTTGGGACCTTTGCTACAATTATCCCTAAATAATATAACGCATAAATTAAACGGACCGTCAAAGCTTTTCACTATATGAAAAATTGTTACAATCTTATAGAATGTTTCACTCACCAATCCAATCTACAAAGTATTACAAAGAAAAATAATTGACTCTAGCTTTACCATACCCCTTAGCTGCCTCAGTATTCGTGAAAGAGAATTATTTCCTGTATGCACTGTTCTGTGTGTATATAATAAATATATATCCAGCAGCCAGCTACCTTATTTGACTTTTGGAATTGCACACCAATTGTTTTCTTCTTTTCACAGATACACTGCAACTACCGGTGTTTATATATTTCAGTAGCAGTCCGCCGTTCCTATTTTCTTTGTCTTCTTTTTCTCTCGCAGTTCACAACCCTAAAATATGGAATAACCTACTATGTATAGGATCCATAATAACATTTTATTATTTGCAGTCGAAGTCCTCCAACTTTGACTTTTTTAGGCAATTACCTAACACATCCAAGAAAATCACCACCTCTACCACATCCGCCACTATTGCCAAGTAGGTTCTTATGCAAAACCTAAAGAGAAGTCTTTTTCCTCTTCCTGAAATGCATAATCATGGTAGGTACTGCCACACGGGCCCTCTTCCTTTTTTTTCTTTTTTTTTTTGGGTTTTACTGCAGTTTTCTTCCTTTATTTCCTCATATTCACCACAGCTTTCGTCACCACCGCACCACCACAAAGGATACCAAAACCCCAATTTTTTATTCCTGTTGTCACATACGCTGCCTCAGCATTTCCACAAAACAAAGATTGTGCAGTCTCTTTGGAGTCTTTTATAGAAGGAGATGAGTGTCGGAGTTTACCGGCCTCTAAGTACTCGTTTCATGTAAAATGTGTGGACAGATGGCTTGAGAAAATGCTTACTTGCCCTATTTTTTGAACCCGGATTGATTTGGATCCTCAAGTGTTTGGTTTAATAATCAATGATGATGATCACTTGAAGATGCTTTCTTTAGCTGCTTTTGAGAATGGCTCTTCTTATTGAATTTTTTCAAGTATTAGGAAGTGAATAATTAGGGCTGGAGGCTTTTGTTAATTGTTGTGATGTGATCCAAATTTCATGTTATTTGTATCTTCACACATGATTATTCAACAACATTTTGAGAGTTAGAGAGCATAAGTTTCAATTGAGATAATTGAGATTTTGATATTGTAAACACAATTACTATTGATTTTAGTTGATTTTTCTCCTTTGCCCATGGATTTTTCCCATATTGGATTTTCACGTAAATCTTGGTGTTTATTTTCTTCTTGTTTATTTCATTATCGTCATTATCTTGTGATCTAAAATTCATAACAAATGGTATCAAAGTGAGGTTGATTGTTCCGCATGGCGACAATGAAATATGATATTCCGTTATTGGATATAAATATGAGATTTATCTTATGGTAAGTGAAGATGCGAGCGGTTATAGCGCAGATGAATTTGGAGGAAGCCTTGATTGGCTTTGATAGAATGCATGCTACCTAGACGCAAGATGAAAATCAGCGTAAGGATCGGAAAGCCTAATCACAAATTCATCTACATCTTTCAAATCAAATTCTTTAGGATGTTCTAAAGGAGAGAAGTGTCACTGCGTTGTAGTTGAAGTTGGAGCAACTTTGTATGACAAAGAGTTTAACCAACAAGATACACTTGAAACACGCTTGTATTCTCACCTGATGTCTGAAGGTGCGTCATTGGATGATCGTTTAACTATGTTCAAAGAAATCATAGCTGATTTGGAGACATTGAAAGTTTAAGTATGACAAAGAGGACTTGGCGTTGATGTTGTTGTGTTCTCTACCACCATCATATACGACTTTTAGATATACTATTCTCTATAGTCGAGATACTCTCACCGTGGAAGATGTCTATGATTCTCTACTATCTAAAAAGAAGATTAGAAATCTTGTTGGAGGATCTGGGAATCATGCAGAATGCTTGATTGTGCTGGGAGAAATCAAGATAGGAATCTTGATAGAAATATGAAGGACATATCGAAATCTAGACATGCTGAGAAAATATATCACTATTGTAAAAAGCATGGGCACATTAGAGCTGATTGTTATGCCTTGAAAAATAGAAATAAAGCTATTGGTGCTACTAAGAAAGGGAAGCAACCTGCTAACATAACAGAGATTGATATTGTGGAAGATGGGCAAAGTGAATGAGAGTTTCTTGTAATTTCTGACATGGATCACAAACCTTGTGAGGAATGAGTTCTAGACTCGACTTGTACTTTTTATATGTGTCCTAATAGGGACTGGTTTTCAACATATGGAAGAGTTTTGAGAGGTGCAATGATTATGAGAAATAACGCGTCCTGCAAAATTGTCAGAGTTGATACCATCAGAATCAGAATGTTTGATGGGATAATCAGGACAGATGTAAGGCATGTTCCAGAACTAAAGCGGAATCTCATATTTTTTAGTGCACTTGACTCAAAAGGTTATAGATACATTGGTGAAGGTGGAGTTTTGCAGGTGAGAAAGGTAAGCCGAGTTGCTCTTGTTGTCATGAAGGGACATAAAAATTTTACACAGTTGTACATTTTACATGGTTCCATATTAATTGGGGATGTAGCAGTTTTTGCTTCTTCTTTAACATATGATGAAGTTACAAAATTTTGGCATATGCGGCTTGGACATATGAGTGAGAATGGTATGGTGGAGCCGAGTAGAATGAGACTTCTTAATTGGCGGAAGACCAACAAAATATTTTTCTGTGAGCATTGTGTCTTTAGAAAACAGAAAAGAGTCAGAGTCACGAAAGGAAAACACAACACAAAGAGAATACTTGAATATATCCATTCAGATCTTTGGAGATCGTCTAGGATACCATCAAAATGAGGTCATTATTACTTGTTGACAATGATTGATGATTTCTCCAGAAAAATTTGGGTATTCTTCTTAAAACAAAAGAGTGATGTAGTTGGAACCTTCAATGAGTGAAAAATATTGGTAAAAAAGCAAATTGGAAAGCAGGTGAAACGTCTACGCATAGATAATGGTTTAGAGTTTTGTTCAAAAGAATTCAAGAGTTTAT
The DNA here is from genome assembly GCA_903798255.1 of Fraxinus quadrangulata. Lineage (NCBI taxonomy): Eukaryota > Viridiplantae > Streptophyta > Magnoliopsida > Lamiales > Oleaceae > Fraxinus > Fraxinus quadrangulata. The sequence continues at coordinate 40,882 of CAIGRB010085035.1, read as the reverse complement.
ATAGGGTTGAAGGCATCTTGAGACACTTAACAGTGCCTGAAACTCCTCAACAAAATGGTGTGGCAGAACAGATGAAAAAATTGGTTGTATGCTTTCAAATTCTGGGTTACCTAAAAATTTTTGGGCCGAAGATACTACTACAGCTTGTGTTTTGGTTAATCGTTGACCCTCAATTGCCATTGATAAAAAGACACTAGAAGAGGTATGGTCTGGTAAAATTTCTTACTATTCTGATTTGAAAATTTTTGGAAATCCTGCTTATGCTCATATGGATAATGAGAAGTTGGAGCCTAGATCAAGAAAGTGTATCTTTCTTGGGTATAAATTGGGTGTGAATGGGTATAAATTGTGGTGTCCTAAGATGCGAAAGACGGTTGTTAATAGGAATGTAGTATTTAATGAACTTTCTATGGTTTGTGGTTCACCTCTTTAGGATTCTGATAAAATTAAGGAGCTGAATCATTTAACTCAGATGAAGTTGAAAATTGGTTCAGACGAACAATCAGAGGTTGCAGAATAGTCTATTACATATCAGTCCAGTTCGAGGTTGACAGACAGTAATATCTTCCCTACTTTGCCAACACCACAGTATTCTATAGCTAAGGATAGAGCTCGCAGGCAGATTAGACATCCACAGAAGTATAGAGAAGCAATTTTGGTAGCTTATGCATCGAGTGTGGCTGAAGACATTAATTCCACTGAGAAGCCTGCTACATATTCAGAGGTAGTCAGTTGCAGTAATTTTAGTAGATTGATGATTGCCATACAAGAAGAAATTAAGTCATTGAGCAAAAATAACACTTGGGACTTGGTAAAATTATGTAGAGGTAAAAAGGTTGTTCACTGCAAATGAGTTTTCAAAAGAAAGGAAGCAAATCAAGAATTGAAGATGCTAAATACAATGCTTGATTGGTAGCAAAGAGCTACAGTCAGATTTCAGGTGTTGACTTTACAGATGTGTTCTCATCAGTTGTGAAGCATAGTTCCATCCGGTTTTTACTTGGAGTGGTGGCTAAAAATGACTTGGAGCTTGAACAGATGGATGTCAAGACAACATTCTTACATGGAGAACTTGAGAAGAACATCTACATGTAACAACCAAAGGGGATCAAAGCCTCTAAAAAAGAAGACAATGTGTGCTTGTTGAAAAGTCCTTGTATGGACTAAAGCAGTCACCGAGACAGTAGTATAAAATGTTTGATTCATTCATGATTACTCATGGTTTCTTCATATGTAATTATGATAGTTGTATGTGCTTCAGAAAAGAAGATAATGGATCTACTAGATACTTTTTATTATATATTAATGATATGCTTGTAGCAGCCAAATATAAAGAAGAGGTCAGAAAAGTGAAGTTTCAACTTAGTAAGGAGTTTGATATGAAAGATTTGAATGCAGTAAAGAAGATTCTTGGTATGGAAATTTTGAGGAATAGAAAGGTTGGCAGATTGTATTTGAGTCAGAAGGGGTATATTGAAAAGGTGTTTGAAAGATTCAACATGGTGAATATGAAGGCTGTCGGTACTCCTTTGGCTACCCACTTTAAATTATCATCTAACTTGTATCCTTAGTCACATGAAGACATTCATAACATGTCTCGGGTTCCTTATGCCAGTGCAGTTGGTTCGCTAATGTATACAATGGTTTGTACAAGACCTAATTTGACACATGCAGTTAGCAGATACATGATAAATCCAGACAAAGAACATTGGAAAGCAGCGCCGTGGATCTTCTGATACTTGAGGGACTCTTCTAATGCTTATTTTCATTTTGGTAGAAATTCGGATTGAATCATTGGGTATGAAGATTCAGATTATGCAGGAAATCTTGATAAAATGAGATCACTTACAGAGTATGTGTTTACCCTTGGAGGCTGTGCTATCAGCTGGAAAGCTACTTTACAAAATACAGTAACTTTGTCTATAACTGAAGCAGAACACATGGCCATTACAGAGGCATATAAGGAGGCTGTGTAGCTAAGATGAATGATTGGTGAAATCAATGAAGATTTGCAGGTGTCTACAGTATTATGTGATCTTCAGAGTGCAATTTTCTTAATTAAAGATCACATGTTTCACGAGAGGACTAAGAACATTGATGTGATGTATCATTTTGTGCGTGATGTAATTGCTCGTTGTGATATTGTAGTGAGCAAAGTTGATACCAAGGATAATCCTGTCGATATGACCACAAAATCACTTCTTATTACAAAGTTTGAATATTGCTTGAACTTAGTAGGTATTTATCATTGATTTAGTACATTGGAGCTTGTTTAGAAAATGAGAAATTTTTAGATGTGTCTTGAATTCCTTGTGATGGAATTTGTTTCAAGGTGGAGACCTGTTGTTGTGTGATCCAAATTCCATGTTATTTGGGTTTGGTAAAATAAAAGAAGTCTAAGGAGTTTAGGTTTTTAAGAGTCCAAATTAATGAAGATCAAATTTCATCAAGAATTGAGAGCTCGACTTGAAAAATGACTTCTTCTTCATCTAGAACTGCAACAATATATATATATATATTCCACACTGTATTTTCACACGTGATTATTCAACAACATCTTGAGAGTTAGAAAGTTTAGATTTCAAGTGAGCGAATTGAGATCTTGATATTGTAAACACAATTACTATTGATTTTAGTGGATTTTTCTCCTTTGCCCGTGGGTTTTTCCCATATTGGGTTTCCACGTAAATTTTGATGTTTATTTTTTTCTTGTTTATTTCATTATTCAAAACATTAAGAAAACGGGTGAAATTTGTAATTCTTGAAATCTGTTGTTTGTTTCATATTTTCAAATGTTTGACTCTTGTTTCTTGTATATATACTGGTTCTTTGCTTTCAGGATATATTAAGGATCAGAATGTTCATTATTTCTTTAGATTTGAGTTAAATAGTTATAACTCCTTGCATAAAAAGGTGGTGCTCATTGCTCTTAGGATGAGAAGTGGTGCTTGCTTAAATGAAATAAAATTATCCAAGAAAATGAAGTAAATTTATCAATGTTTGATACTTTTCCAAGAATCATCGTAGGTTTGCTCTAATAGAAGTGCAATGTGATTCTGTAATTCCAAATTTCTCGTGCTACATAGAGTCAATTCAGTGATAATGTTATATGAGGATTCACCTTTCATTCCCATTAACTTGGCTGCTGAGTCTTTGTCATTCTTCCTGGCCTTGCATCTTACTCTCGTCTTATCCTAAATTGTGTGTACTGTTGAAGTCGTATTGCCTTGATGCATAACCAGTCTATCCTTGATTGGTTTGAGTTCAATGCAGTATTCATGTATCTTTATCAAGTAATTTTCCGCTCAGCTTTGGACCTTTCCAGTTCTTGCTTGAAATATTCACCTCTTCAGTTTCATATTCCTATGCGAACACGTTTTCGTGTTTATTTTTGCTAGAAGATATGTGTTTTGGTGTTAGGAGTATTCTTTGAAATGATTTACTCATAATTTTCACAATTTAAAGGTGGCTGTATTTGTTGGAATCTACAGCTCCATTCTAGTTAATTCAGTTTGATTAGTTAGATTAGTTGGTTAGTTTGCCATTTTCTATAAATATACTCCTTGTATTGAAAGTTGAATTGGATGAGATCAATATAATTTCTCAGCCCATTTGTTCTATCATCTTCTTCTATGTTTTCTTTTCTACTATGGAGCTTAATTCAAGCTTCTTCATGAAGCCATGGTTTTCAATTCTTCTAGAATTTAACATGGTATCAGAGCAGATTTGTTGGTTTCTGCTGCTCTTCTGATCAATTTCTACTACAATTCTTTATTCAATCTTCATGAATAATCATGGAATTGCTGTTACCATTCCATCAGTTGGTCATCTGTGAACAAGTCGACCATAGATGAATTTCACATGGCCAAGGAGTTGTTGTCCCTTGACCACATCAGAAATAACTTCTGAAGGCTTGGATTGATATCTCCATTTGTGTCTTCCTTTATCTTCTCTTCAGCAGGCTTACCTTCCCACACCTGCGCCTGCTTCTGAAACTGCTGTTGCTTAGCTTTCTTCTCTTGAATTCTCCTCTAGCGATCCTCATAGAACTCAAAATCATCCAAGACACATTGTTTGCTTGAATGATCCTTGAATATTTTGAGCATTTGAAGCCCCTGCTCCAATTTAACCTCTTGGGTATCCCTGCTATTAGTAACAGGGCGACTTTAGAAGACATGGACGAAAGAGTGGCCCAGCTTTCTCAAGATCAAGGGCAGAGTTAGACTTGACGCATTGGAAAATTTCTTTCGAGAACTCACTATGTCTCGAACTCGTGCAGTCATGGCTCTCCACTTTGTCTTGAAGACTATAATGCAAGATTGTCGTTCCCTCTCTTATCCAAGATGGCTGTTCTCAATCTTCACCGTCCATCTTGAGGAGGCGTGTTGGAATCTACGGCTGCATTCTAGTTAATTCAGTTTGATTAGTTAGTTAGTTAGATTAGTTGGTTAGTTTGCCATTTTCTATAAATACACTCCTTGTATTGAAAGTTGAATTGGATGAGATCAATATAATTTCTCAGCCCATTTGTTCTGTCATTTTCTTTTATGTTTTCTTTTCTATTATGGAGCTTAATTCAAGCTTCTTGATGAAGCCATGGTTTTCAATTCTTCTAGAATTTAACAGTATTTGACCTTTTCTTAACAGCTACTCTAGTTTTCAATATTCAATCTGACCATTGAGGGGTTATTGGAACGCGACCACTTCAAAGAACTTATTTCGTACAAAACCTGATCTTTGAATGATTTTCCGAAGCCCTTTTAAACAACTTGATAGTCCCAAAAAAACCGATAGTCATAAAAAATAAAATAAAGGAAAAATGTTGAAAAAGGATACGCGCTTCGATCCCCGCATACCTTACATGTATAATCCTTTTAAATCTGGAAAGGTCAAAAAACAATGTGTATAGATATAATTATCAGTTTGTATTTGTATTTGTGCTCTCTATGTCATTTCTAAACCATCACTAGAAACTTACCAGGAAATTATCCATTCGACATGAAGAGTACTAGACGATTTTGTCTACAACGCAGTCAAATTGTTACCAACTTGAAACTGACTTCTCTATACGTAACCTCAAGTATAAATAGTTGGCACAATGCCACAACCAGATCAGAACATATACAAGCTTGTTTATAGCTCTAAACACTAATCGAGGTGCCATGGAATTCTATGAGTTTTTCAGTTTCATGGTGATTCTAAAGGAATCTATTAAGCTTCTCCCGAAAAGGGGGAAGCTCTTCTCATTAATAGTTATACTTTCCCTAGTCCTAAATTCTATCATGTTCTTGTTGTTCAACTTCTCCTTCAAATCCCTAACTAATGATATAATTGTAACTGTAATGAATTCTTTCATGCCAGATCCCAGCTCATTTTAACCTGATCAGATCCCAAATAATACCTCTTTTATGCCTGATCCATCCCAGCTTCTAGCCCAAGAACATCTTATGAAAGATTTTTCCCTTCTTCTGGCAGTGCAAATGGCTTTCTTTGTTTCTGCCTTTGTTATCTCTAACCTCTCTACCACTGCAACAGTGTTAGTATCAGCCATGTCTTATAATGACAAGACCTTATCCTTGAAAGATCTATGTTCAAGGATAGTGACAACATGGAAAAGGGCACTGGTAACGATTCCATACAAGTCTTAATCAAATAGGTTACCGGTGCTTGGTTGTAGCATTGGCTGTTCCTTTATTGATGTCTGCTAATAAAGCCAGCAAATCAGCAGCCATCTTGCTCGGGATTTTCGCTTGCGTTTACTACTTATATTTGGTTGTCGTTTGGATCTTGGCTATTGTCGTTTCTATAGTCGACGAAAGTTATGGAATGGAGGCGTTAGGAAAAGCCGCTACACTTATTAAGGGCAAGAGACTACATGGTTTCATGCTTAACATACGCTTTAACTTGCTCGGTTTGATTGTAATCCAAGTCTGGAGGATGATACTAGGTGACAAGGGGCTAGTGAATTTAACAATTTATGGGTTGTTTATGATGATAGTTTCTTCTCTGGGCATTTTTTTCTTGATCGTGGCATGTACAGTATTATACTTCCAGTGTAAGAAGAGCCATGGTGAAGAGACTGAATTATATGGGAGCATCGAATACACCAAATTGCCTACTACTCAACCAGTCAATAGGTAATATGTACTAAATCTACTAATGTTCGAGTTGAGGGATGGAAAATGATTTGTATAGTTGATCTCAAACGCCTTATTACTCATTCGGACAAAAATTAATATGCTGTCAATTCGATATTTTCAGTTGATCAATTATTCTACGAGTTATCGACAAATTAAGTGTGAAAGAATAGTAGAGTTGGAGGTTCATATCATCAGACGACACCTCCAGATTTAAACTTTTTTTTAAAAAAAATAAATAAATATTTTTTTCCTGTCGTTTTTACGCTGTTCAACTGGTACTTACAATTGTAAAAACTTCAATTTTTGTTCTGTTTCTTCATTGGTTTTGTAATCTCAAATTTTGCATTAATTTTAGTTCATGAAGGTTAAAATCTGTGTGCTATTCCAAATTGGAATTTTCCATTTGTACCGAAACCACTCCACAGAAATTTTGGGTAGTGCTACATGTACATTATGGACGTCATAACGGTGTCCATAATGTACACATGGCGACCCCTTATTGGCCTCACCGTTATGGCGTCCATAATGTACATCAAGATTAATCCAGAAATTTTTCTGCACGAGAAAACTCACAATGGGGCCCCATTGTGTATTAAAAAAATAAAAAATTGCGCAGCCCCACATTGTGTGAGTATTCTGGCCAATTTCTGTTGGTTTTTCCATCTGTACATTATTAAACATTAGACTTGGTTGATGTGTATAATCAAAATCTTAATCAAGAATAACTCGATAAAAAGTAAATAAATTAATATTAAAAATAAAATAACTCCTATCAAGATTCCCTACCCAAAATACACGAAGAGGATCAAAGTGTTCTTCAAATTTAATCAAATTTAAGACAAGTCTAGAAGATCAAAGCCTTTTTCAAATCAAAGCAAATTCTAGTTCAAGTCCCAAAATTCATATCTAAGTCTCGAAATCCAACTGTCAAACAAATTAAGTTCTCTATAAGTCAAATTTCCAACAAATCTTGAAGTCCAAGATCCAAACCACGTGGACCCTCGTATTCAAACTAGAGGAATATGTATTTATGTAGTCATGAGAAGATCGACATCCACTATATTTCTCAAAAGTACAATTTTTAATAATTTATATATTTTAATACACGAAATTTGTTGTATAATCTTATTATAGTTAAAAGGTTACACTTGTATATATTTAAATTTAATTTTTAATTAGAAATTGCAAAGATCAATTTACGATTTTGTTGAAATAAACTTTTGTTTATTATATTGAGATATTTAGGATTTTATTTTTATTTTTATTTTTTTTAAAAAGCGTGTCCTGGTTTTAACATGTAGTGTGGCACATTCGTAGTGTCATTAAATTCTCCACTTTCTTAAAATGTTAAAACTTGAAAAGACTTAAACTTTAGATTTGAAAAAAATGAATTGTTAAAAATGCCTAAACATTGTCTTACTAACTTTGTGTCACTCATAAAATCAGATTCATATAAATTATAGTGTTCGTCTTCACTTCATTACGACTTACCTATCCACATGTCATTTATCTTTGCTATCGTCATTCAACCTATTTTTCTCCTAATGTTTAGTCTAGCATTCAACCCTTAAAATTTTTATCTTAAAAAGGACAATACACCAAAATGTGTAAGAGTAGAAATTGTGATTAACGAAAGTTTCAATCTTGGAATGCTTGTGTAATAAATATGCAATAAGTCATATTTGATAAAGTGTGATGCACGCAGACCGTCAGATTGCTGGGTCAATAGAAAATGTCTTCATCAAAGTGTGATACATGGGAGACCGTCTGAAAACGATGGCAATGAAATAATTGAGGAGAGAAAAATAGTAGACAGGAAAAAGAGAAAAAAACGAGGTGTGTCTACGTGAGCAGGCATAGTCTTCTTCTAAATTTTATTAATTTTTATTTTAAAATAGATAAAAGACACGCAGGTTGTAGTACAGGATTTTGGATAGATCCAATTAGAAATCATTTCTAGACTCGAATATCTATTGAATTAAAGTCTATCAACTAGTCTACAACATGGATCTAATCTATAGAATGAACTGGAGATGCTCCGAATGATTTGATCTAGTGGTCCAATGAATTCAACCATCCGGGCTTGGTGTTTAGTTTGGGGGTATTCCTAGTTTATAAAACTATGGTGTAAGGAGAGATTGACAGGGTGAAAAATACAAGTGAGGCATAGGTGGGAATGAAATATCTCCATTTATCCTTTTTTAATTATTTATTTGTGTTTAAATACTATTAAAATTTTAAAAACATGAAAGCCAAATGAAACCCAAAAAAATAAAAATAAAAGGATTGTGGGCAGATTCGAAAAATTCGAGAGAGAGACCATATTCCATGTCCCTGTCCCAATTACATAATGAAGTGGGGTGGGATGGAGGCGAAGTACTTAAGTTTTTTAACAAGAGAATATATGTTCCTTTTAAATGTGGGTTTTCCTACGTGTACACCGAGTGGTCAACCCTTACAATCCTCCTCACAATAGGAAAGTCCACGATTTTTTTATTGGTCATGACCCTCCTCTATTGTAAGAGGGGTGTCGATTCCGGTGTACAAATAACAAAACTCTTTAAATATAAAAAAAAGATAGAAAACTAGTGAGTGTATATATCATTATCAATTTGTATTCATATTATCAAATTCTGTGTTAATTCTAGACCATTAATCTATTAGGTGTGAAATGAACTTTTGTTTGGACTACTGGTCTTGTTTGTCAACAAGTCCGACACATTGTTCCCATTTAAAACGGAAATCTCTGTTTACATGCAGTTGGCATATTCCCAGGTTAGAATATATATTAATAATGCTACATAGATATAATGATTAGGGTTGTGCCTAGTATACATAAGGACACCATAATGGTGTTTATGATGGACACATGGTGTCCCCCTATTAGAGGGACGACACCTCCTCAAATAGGGGGCACCATGTATCCATTATGGACATTATTATGGTGCCCCCTATATACACTAATCATAATTCTAATGATTAACATCATCAACATAATATCACATGACAACATATTATTGAACTGTTTAAAATACAATCAATTTTTTCATTCAATCATATATTGTCAACATCTCTTATGTGCGTCATTCTGTAAACTATTTTTTGACAAAGTAGCATTATTCTATATATATATATACAAGGTTTTCAATAGCTCTAAACACTTCTCAAGGTGTTATGGAATTCCACGAGTTTTTCAGTTTCTTGTTGATTCTAAAGGAATCTATGAAACTTCTCCCGAAAAATGGAAAGCTCATGACATCAATAATTATACTTACCCTAATCCTATATTCGATCTTGTTCTTTTCTTTCACCTTCTTCTTCAAATTCTTGCTTAATGATATTGTCGAGGTTCACATGAAGAATCCTAGCTTTGTAGCTGATCAGAGCCCGTTTACACCGAATACTACTTCTTTCAGGTCTAATCCAACCGAACTTCTTGGAGTAGAACGGCTCAGAGATGATTTGGCTCTTCTTGTGGCTGTGCAAATGGCTTTCCTTCTTGCTGTTCTCATTGTGTCGAACTTCTCCACTAATGCAACAGTATTAGTATCAGCCATGTCTTATAAAGACGAGACATCATCCATGAAAGATCTATGTCTAAGGATACTGAGAACATGGAAAAGGGCACTGATAACAGAATTCTATACCAAACTTCATGCAATGGCTTACTTGTTCTTGGGTGCGGCATTGACTGTTCCTTTATTCATGTCTGCTAATCTCACCACCATTTCAGCCGTTGTCTTGCTAGTTATTTCTGCTTGTATTTGCTGTTTATATTTGCCCGTCACCTGGAACTTGGCTATTGTGGTATCTATAGTCGACGAAAGTTGTGGAATAGAGGCATTGGGAAAAGCTGCCTCACTTATTAAAGGCAAGAGATTGCATGGTTTTATGCTAAACATATGCTTCAACCTGCTGGGTTTGATTCTGTTCCTTGGCTGCGGTATGATGCCAGTGAATTGGACCATTAATGGATTGGTTATGGTGTTATTCTTTTCTTTGGGAAATTTTTTCCCAAACGTGGCATATACGGTATTATACTTCCGGTGTAAGAGGAGCCATGGTGAAGAAATTGAATTATACAGGATCATAGAATACACCAAACTGTCCTCTACTCAACCAGTGAGTAAGTCTAGCAATGTATCAAGTGAAGTGATGGAAAAATTCTTGTAGTCAATTCGAAACGGCCTATTATTAAACCGGACAAAAAGTTAATATGTTATCAATAAGTAAAATGTCTTAAATCTAGCAATGTATTAGTCGAGTGTCAAAGAAAGAATTTTTATAGCAAATTATCTGCGTAATGCGTATACTTCGCAAAATAGCAATTTAGTTTTACCAATCGATGAATATAGTAAAGCAAGAAATTAAAAAAAGAAATCAAGAATACAAGATTTTAAAATTCTTAATCTTATTTTGAGCTTTCATCGTTGGAAGAAACCATTGCACTATAATAGAAACCAGATCATCCAAGATTACAACTTTCAGAAACCAAAACCAAATTCACTTAAGCTTAGAGATTTCTCTATCAAGGTTGATGTTCATTCAAGAACATAGCAAACCATATCTACCTTAGATTTATAGACAACTCTTCACTCGAGAAGAAGAAGAAAATCTAGAGAGATTTTCAGAACTCCAGAAAACAATAGTCGTGATAGAGAGTAAACTTAGATGAATGTATACAACCATCCACGAAGCAGCCTTACAGATTCGTCAAAGGAAGCCACCAAAAGGTCCACTCATCCCAACGGTACTGGCCGCATCTCACGCATCCACTCCATTAGTAAAAACGTGTTTTCAATAATGCTAATGAAAATTGCAACTTTAATATGAAACACGACTTCCACCAACTAAGGCCTCTCAACAAGTCAACCAGTTGTAACATTCTCAACCGTCTATTATTCAATCGCACAAAAACTAGTATATCTTTTCTATTAATTGGTTCATAGTTTTGCGAGTTCTCAACAGATTAAGATAATTTGTGGTTTATATAGTCAAAACAGAACCTCCCAATTTGAACTGGGTTTTTTTTTTTTGGTGCATATATTGTTCTTCATGTCCTCTTTTTTCGCTTGCAAATTGGTATAATTGAGCTATTTCTTATCTTAAAATAATTTATGTTTTGTTTCTTCGTTGCTTTTGTATTCTAAATAACTGATTAAACAATGTCAAGATGAATTCATATTTACTTATCTTAATTGATCTTTTGAAAACTCGCAAGTACATGGGATCGTGGTCAAGTAATATAATGATGAATAGACTATCAAACCCACAAGAACTATATGTTTGACCGAGTTTAAATTAGCAAACAAATTTTGTGATTTTTTCTATATTAATACCTAAATTATCGATTAAATTAATGAAAGTAAGTAAATGTGTTTTTTTAAATATGTGAGATGCATTGCTAAGATGTCGAATCCCCTTATTATTCCATTTTTAGTGTAACAATTAAAGTAACAAATTGAAATCATTCGTGTTAATCAATGTTCATAATTTAATTGAAAGTCTCACTCAATAGAGATTAAATCTATTTCCCTCATGTGATCGAATATGAGCAAAAGTGGCTCAAAGTGTACCCTCATAGTAGGAGGCTTAGTGCGATGGTAGCACAATTTTTTTTTCATTTTAACGCTCGGATTACAAACACTGTTCATGAGAAGGGCCATGATCAAGATAAAACAAAAACAAAATTACAGGCATATCAACTTGATGCTATGCTATGTCATCTCTTCTTAAGCATTCCATGGACTGTATGTTGCTCATTAAATGTTATTGTTCATAATCGTATCCGGTAAGAAATTGAGAGCAAATTTTTTAAGTTTCTGGAATCAAGTTTAAAGCAATTTTCAAATAGTCAGAGTATCTATGATTTACGGAAAGAGCACGTGTAATGGTCCTATTATCCAATCCGGTCCGAATTGAGAATATAATGGATTGAAAGATATGATGCTCGTACAACGAAATACATTCAAATCAAACTTCATAGTACTTAGGCCCTGTTTGATTCATTATATTTATCATAGAACTTGAAAATTATTTTATAAATTCCAACTTTTATCTTGTTTGATAGTCAAAATTTTCTTGGCACCCCCCACATAACCCATTTTTCTATGTTTTCATTGAATTGGTTTTCCCACCAAAGCCCCACCAAAACCACCACTTTGGTGGGAAAATGCTTTTCAAGATTGAATTCTTTTTTTTTTTTTCAATGGAAACAAATTATATTTCCAACTGTAAAAAAATTCCTTTAATAGACAATTTTCATTTAAAACAAAGTTAAACGAACACCAAAAGATCCAAAATTTCAACATTTTTCAGGTGGAAAATTATATCAATCAAGCAAAATTAATTAACAATTTCCAGAAAAAAATTCTAGACAATTCAATTCACTATGATTCATTTTCTTTCCATCCAAATTTCACATTTGCAATCAAATGAATTCTTAGAGTAAGGCTCAACTGGACCCCTTGTTCCTTATATCAATCTCGAGAAGTTATGATTTACAATGGGCTAAATCTTATAAGAAGTTGATGGAAACAATGAAAAAACAAAGTGATAAAGATTTTCAAAAAAAAAAAAATTTATTTACTAATTAATCTTTTTTAATTAGAAAAATGATGAAAAAGAAAAGAGAGAGAAAAAAATGAGAATATTAAAAAGAAAATAATAATAACAACAACAACAACTGGAGGTATAAGAACGGGGGAAAATATGACTTTTTGCATCATAACTCTGGGTTTGTAGAATGAAAGAAGAAATAGAAATATTATAGATTGAAAAACATTTTCTTTTTCTTTTTTTGAGAAAGTTTTTCAAAACTTGTGGGTGAATGAACTACTTTTTATGAGATTTTGAATTTATACTTTTGCTTAAAAGTTAGTACATGAAAAAATTTATTAAAAGTCATTTACATTTTGAATACCCGTAATATTTTAAGATTTTTAGAACTTCAGAACATTTGAACATCCTCTAAAAGCCTATAAGAGTACTACAAGACTTTATAGAATCTTAAAAAGAATATAGACATTTTAAATCTATAAAAATGGTCTTCACATCTTGTTTTGCTAGCCTATTCTTTACAAAATAGTGGAGGATTAGTGAAATAATTATAAATTGAACACGAGAATAATTGAAATACGCAACCTGTAATTTTCATTATTCTGTTAAGACCATATAGAATCTTTGAAATATTCAACCTGCAATTAGCCACATTATCGACTTACTTTTGCTAAGTCATACCACATGGAAATTTGGTCGAAATCGAATCTTAATTTAATTTTTGAAACCCTTTTAAACAACTTAATATATATTTATTAAACACAGTTGATCAATAAAAAATGTATGCGTCTATATCATTATCATATAATACACATTTAATTTATGTATATAGCCATATTTTTTTTTTATTTATTTAAAAGTCAACACAAGAGGCATACAAGAAAATGTCAATTACAAATAAACATTATTTTTCAGTACTAATCTTGCTTGACAAGCAGAAAAATTTGGACCATTTCAAATTAATCTTTATGTGTCGCCCCTATAAAATAGCTAGAGCATTTCTCAGAGTAAAACATATAAGGTGTTGTTCATATAGCTACAAAACACTATTAAGTGTCATGGATATCTATGAATTCTTCAGTTTCTTGGCGATTCTAAAGGAATCTATCAAACTTTTGCCGAAAAATGGGAAGCTCATGGCATTAATAGTTGTACTTTCTTTAGTCTTATATTCGATCTCTTTCTTGTTGTTTAGTTTCTCCCTCAAATCCTTAATTCTTGATGTGTTTGTCATTATCAAGAATTCTTTCATGCCAGATTCTAGGTCTTTTGATCCGGATCAGAGCCCGTTTGCACCGGATACTACATCGCCTCTTACCAAGCTTCTTGGCCAAGCAGACCATCTCAGAGAAGATTTTACCCTTCTCCTGACTGTGCAAATGGCTTTCTATATTGCTTCCTTCATTTTCTCAATTTTCTCTACCACTGCAACAGTATTAGTATCAGCCATGTCTTATAAAAACCAAACAATATCCTTGAAAGATCTGTGCTTAAGGATAGTGAAAACATGTAAAAGGGTATTTTTAACAGGATTCTATATAAAACTCCATGCAATAGGTTACTTGTTCTTATTTTTGTCATTGGTTGCTCCTTTCTTAATGTCTGCTAATCTTGCCACCATTTTAGCAGCTCTTTTGCTCGGGATTTCGGCTTTGGTTTACTATCTCTATTTGGCAGTGGTTTGGACCTTAGCAATTGTGGTTTCAGCACTTGAGGAAAATTGTTACGGAATGGAAGCATTAGGAAAAGCTGCTACAATTGTTAAGGGCGAGAAGTTACATGGTATTATGCTAAATACATGTTACAACCTGCTTTTTTTAAGTGTATACCTAGGTTACAGGAGGATACAAGGTAACAAGGGAACGTTTAATTCAGCAATTTATGGGAACTTATTGGTGTTGATCATTTCTTCTTTGGGGAAGATTTTATGGGACATGGCATATACAGTTTTGTACTTCCAGTGCAAGAAGAGCCATGGTGAAGAGATTGAATTATATGGGAGCATCGAATACACCAAATTGCCTACTACTCAACCAGTCAACAAGTAAATGCCCTGCGTTATTCGGTGAATAACTTGCAAGTAAATGGTATGCAAACAAGGATTGAAAACAGGGTTTTGACAGGTGCAAGTGTGGCTAAGTTTTTTTTTCAAACTATCCAATAATGTTGCGTCACCTGTCCCTCTGTTTTTAATCCCTATCATTGAGGTATTTGTGTAGCATGATTGTTATATTTTTCTACAAAGTCCTAAAATATCTTTCTATTGAAAATTTTGACTAACTTATGCAACTGAAAATTAATATAACTTATGCCTATGAAAAATATATCATTTCAGGTAATTCAAGCTTTCTCAATACATTTGGGAACTTCAATTACTATCCGAATGTCCGAATAGTCTATTATATTAACAAAATCAAAGTATACTATGGTCTTAATTATGTCATAATTAAGAAGTAACAAAAAATTTAAATTGGATTCACAAAATAATTAGCTTGTACGTTGTAAATATTTGTTTATTCTTTTTTAATATCTTGTATACACGGGACAATCAATCCGGGAAGAGTTTTGCTACATGTACACCCATATTTACCACTTCGTTTACAAAATTTACATTTGCCAAAATCTGACACCATTTTCCACAAAAAACACAATTAATCTCTCCATTAAAATCCTGCCACATATTCATTTGTAACCTAGGGTGTAAGCTATTTCTGTACAAACAACATTTCCGATCTGGGAATCTAGGAACGAGTAAGAATCCCTACCAATATAAAAAATATATATAATTGGAGTTTTATCCCTTTCTCTCACTTGATAAATCTATCTAGTATGATACAATACAGTACAATATGAGACGATGGGAATGCTATGCCATAAAATGAGTGTTTTTTTCAATCCTCGTAGAAGGAAAAAGGCAAAAGAAATTGATTACTTTCATTCCCAGCTGACCGATATGGAAAGAAGTGACATATCTATCATCTACGGCTCGAAGTGAATGATGAATGATTAAGCTTCTATCGTCACTTGGGGGAGTGGAAGGCTACGATACGCCCTTGTAAAGCCTTCGTATGAGTGAATTGGGGGACAAATAGCCCATTCATACATTTCTTTCTCGATGGCAATTATCATAGTCTATTTTTCTAGTAAAGGGTTGAGACCTTCCTTCTGATATGGAGGATCATGCTCTCTTTTCGACAAAGCGTCCTTTATCTTTGACGTCACAAAGATTTCAACTATTGAATAATGTTTGAAAACTTTATTTTTATTTATTTATCTATTTATTTGGCTGCATTTCCACCATAAAGGAAAGAAAGTGAGGGGATAATAATATCTCGAGGTTTGCTATAACTTGATATATCTACTATACGATCATTAACTAAAATATGTCTATGGTTAACTAATTGGTGGGCTGTAGGAATTGTCAAACTCATACCTAATCGAGAAATGATGTTTTTCTAACGCATTTCAAGCAATTGTAGAACCAAGCTATTTTGAAAATTTCAAGTGGATCAATAAGAATTTTGAGAAAGTTTTTTATTTGTTTATTCAAAATATAAAGTTTAAGACATAGATTGAAATAAATTCCAAACAATCAATATTAGAAATTATATATTTGATTATTATAACGCAATTAATAAGACAGTTGATCCCAAATTACAACATGTGCAAAACAAGTCCCCAAATTTTCACGGACTTGCACAAGTATAACGTAGTGATAGAGATTAAATGCTGTAAACGTTTTGTGTGACTATATAAATCTTGTTTCAAGTATTGGACAAAATCTAAATTCAAATATTGGACATATATTCCATTGCCCACCGTGGTATATGGTCTAGAACCTAAGAAAATTAACGAGTTTGGCATGTAAACAGGCTGACTCAATCACTTGCCGAAATATATACAGGAGACTAAGGTCAAAAAACATGCAAACAGCATTCCATCCACCCATAATTAATGCCTCTAGAGAAATAAAGTCCCCATTTGATAACTATTATTTGAATTTACGTGCTTTATTGTGTGAATGTACGATTCAAAATGAATAAATAGGAAAAATAATAGTTATCAAACAGTGACAAAGTAAAACTTTCATTTATCTAAGTTGAATGTTTCATGTTCTTTTCTTGAAACAAATATGTTCCATCTAGTAGTAACAATAGATTCGAGCAATTTATCAAATGAAAATTTTGATCTTATAGAAATAGCAATTATAAGAACCGTAAATAAAATTTCTTAATTAGAAAAATTAAACTTCGTGCAATTTTTTTTTTTTTTAGATGGAATATTAATAAAATTAAACTTTGTACACCTCAATTTTTTGTTTTTTTCTTTTTTTTTTTTGTGAGATTAAAATTTCAATCTTATAGAAATAACACTTCAATATAAGTTGTTTTTGCAATAGATGATGATATCTTTATTTATCACCGTCAAGATCAAACTAATGATGGAAGCACTTACCTGCCACAAATGATACTTGAACATTACCCCCAATTAAGAAAATTGAAAATTTTAGTCAATTAAACACAAATGGTGTACTTCACACGCTTTACAAACAAAAATGTCACATGTTTCGTTCTCATACATAGCTTGTTTACGCGACATTATTCATATATTCCCCTTATATAAAACCCAACATGTTACACCCAGAATTCCTTCATCCCAAGAAAAAATCACTTCTAGCATTTCACGCACACACAATGGAGAACATTAGTGATGAATACACGCGCTATGTGGAAACAATTAAGTTCCTCCAAGCTGAAGAACTTCAAAGGTAAAATTTTCTCTTCACTTAACTCATGCATTCATGTTTGTTGTCAAGTGTTCCATGTAAACCTGAACCCAAACACGAATTCCGAATTTTATATTCGCGTTCTGTGTCCTGTGTTTGTGTCTATGGAATATACTTTGTGTCTATGGAATATACCTTAATGAGATTGATTAGATCTTAACAGTCATTTGGATGAAGCAATTCCTACACACAACGATTCAAGCTCTCATGATGGAACGCAGTCATCATTGATGGCCAACAAAAACATTGTTTCAGAGAGGAATAGAAGGAAGAAACTCAATGAAAGGCTCTATGCATTAAGATCAGTAGTTCCCGACATTACAAAGGTATAAAAAATATATGTTCCATTATTTACTTATTCTACCAGAAAAACCTAAAGAATGATTAGAGAATATTTGTGTAGAACCATCCGAAAGATTAAACTGATAAAGAGGACTACAAGTATATATTGTCTTCAGCATGTCGCCTCAAGTGTAAGCGGGATTTATGTGTTCACAATTTTATTTTAATGGGCATCAATGAGATTTGAACTCCAGTTTTTCTTTGATTGATATATGTTTAACCACTCCATCCGAGAACTTAAATTGTTAGAAGGAATACATGTATACCATTTAAATATTTTATTCAATAGTTAATTAGAGATGACCTTAGATCTAAGGGTTGATGGTGAAATTCTGTTCCCACTATATATTAATTATGCATATTTGGAAAGTATTTAAAAAGATTTAAATTAAAAACTGATAAAAATGAGTGATAGATAAAGTGAGTAATAATTAGATATGTATGGATAAAAAGTGACTCGATAGTTTATAAAAATATAAAAAGTGCTAAATTCCATTGAAAATCATTGGCGTGATCAATATAACCTGTTTCTTCAAAAAATCAGATGCATAAAGAATCAATTGTCAAAGATGCCATTGATTATATTCAAAAATTGCATGAAGAAGAGAGGAAAATTCAAGCAGAAATATCAGACTGGGAATCTCCAGGAACATCATCAAAAAGTACAATTTCTGAGTTAGATCATGACGACACTTTTTCTTCAAACGAATCAAACCCAAAGAGAATAACAATTGAAAGTTTCTACGATTCTGGAGGATCAAGATCATCTCCCATTGAAGTTCTTGAGGTGGACTAATATTATTTCTTAATCAGGATTAATTAATTGATTTGTTTATTTATTTGGTTAGTTGATGAAATGATTTCTGTTTATTAGTTGAGAGTATCCAGCATGGGAGAGAAGACGGTCGTAATTAGCCTCACTTGCAGCAAAAAAACAAATACAATGGTAAAATTATGTGAGATGTTTGAATCTTTGAACCTCGAAATCCTCAGTGCAAACATCACTGCTTTCTCTGATAAGGTTTTGAAGACTGTATTTATTCAGGTCATTCATCGCTCGCTCGCTCGCTCTCTCTCTCTCTCAACACACACATGAATCTTTCTCAACTCTACACGTTGCACAACTTCTACCTTCTTTGAATATTGATTAGCTGATAGTCCATAACAAACTATATGTTATGGAGGAGGTTATACGTTTGGATTTCTTGTGAACACGTTGCACAAAATTACCTTTCTTTTTCGATGCGTATCTATGACACGAAAGAGAAATTGTTAGAGCTGTAGGTAGAATTCAAAAATGAAATAAATAGGATTTTACCTTTTTTTTGTTCTTTAGTATTGTCTAACGTTGTACACGTTGCTCCACGAACCACTATTTTTTTATATAAGAAGTAAGAACCCATATTGGCAAAAAAAAAAAAAAATTAAACATTACATCATAGGCATTTGAAAAAACAGATTTAGAGATTGTTTTTGAACAATATGATATATGTACTCTCTTTTTCTTTGATTTTCTGGCTGTAGCTTTAATTAATTATGCTCATTGTTTAATAAATTTTTTACTCCTTTTTCAGGCTGATGAGACGGAGAAAGATATTTTGAAGATTAAGATAGAAACAGCCATAGCAGCTCTAAATGCTCCACACAATGCTAATAGCGACAGTATGTTAATATGATAACATATTTATCACCAAACACATTTCCGGTTACAATTCTTAAAAATTTACTTATAAGTTACTTATAAGTAAATTAGTATAAGTTAAAATAAATAAGGGCTCTTTCCTGTCCTACTAATTAGGAATTTCTTTTTAAGGATTTCCACTTTTTCTTCAGAGTTGGTATCATATATCACCAAACACATTTCCGTTTTCAATTCTTAAAATTTTACTTATAAGTTACTTATAAGTAAATTAGTATAAGGTATAATAACTTATGGCGCTTTCCCGGCCAACAAATTAGGAATTTCTTTTTAAGGATTTCCATTTTTTCTTCAGAGTTGGTATCATATAAAATGTAATTTAACTTTTTAAAATATGTTTGATTTACTTGTAGCGTTAAGTTCATGTTTGTAATATAAAGTCGTACGTTCGGAAGCATGAGAAAACAAATTTATAAAGTCATTGATTCCCTAGATATTGTCAGAATTTAGGCATCAAACACATGTTGATTCAAAAATAATACTAATGGACACATAATTGCGAAAACTCGATTTTTTATTTCATTAAAAAAAAAAATTCTTCTTCTGTTGAGAACCAAACAGTCATAAACTTTTTGGTAACAACCCTTTTTGAAAAAATTGTACTCCTAAATAATAAAAAAATTACTTATGAAAACTCTACTCACAACAAACTTGCTAAATGGATTCATAAACTTACATGTGCTAGGCATGACAACAAATATGTCATGATCATCAACAGAAATAAATTATACAAATTATTATTATTATTATTATTATTATTATTATTATTATTATTACCAAGCTAGATAGAGTATAACTAGTAACAAATCATTAGACAATATTACTATAATTCGTTCACAGATGAACATTGAAAATAGGACCACGTTAAACTCATATTGAATTTCCATTGAATAATAAAACCCGTTTTGCAGTCACTTCGCAAATTTAGTTGTAATTGAAAACCTCATTACTCATGAAATTTTCCATTTCCATTAAAATTAAGAGGATTTGTATTGCCATCATAGTTTATTAGGAGCGAAAGATAGCGTTCCCGCAAAACACACAAGATAAAAGAAGATAATAACCACGACTAGGATGTAGCATGCGAGCAATATATTAGTTCCTAAAATAGTTGAATACAAAGGAATCCTTAACCTCTAAAAACTAATGTAGCAATGGAAGTAAGGATCGGTCCCACGAAGAGTGTGTAATTCAATATTTTATACTCCGTACAATGATTGAGGATTTTTGTATGCAAACAATTGTAAATAAAGAAATTAATAACAATGAAAATTAAATTAACGAAAATAATCAAAATACTAACCTTGGTCCAAGTCCACATCCACCGTCGAAAATTCACAATTGATCATAGATGCAAGGATAATTTAATTCATATTTCGAATATTCACTGTTGAAATAATTTCTATCTCTCCTTAATTTTAGTTAATTACCGGTCAACAATCCACTATAAACGATTTATAACTTACAGTCTACTAGACTAGACGACGACACGTACTATCTGATCTCCTGACTGCAAATCCTATAGCTCTTCTGGATTCTATGCTCCTGTACCAACTCCCAGCTGCAGTTTTCAAAGCT
>CAIGRB010085035.1:1295-19593 GCA_903798255.1 Fraxinus quadrangulata | reverse complement strand
CAGCAACTTCTAATTTTGTGAAATCGTCTATCTCCTGTGGATGCATGAAGATCACTGCGGTCTTCAACGACTGAAACTCGAGTCATCTTTCCTTAATTTTCAGAAACTCAAACAGATATGAAGAAAGTAGCAGTTTGGTATTTAGATTGTGAAACTAATATTTATCACCGCCAAGAACACATCAATTTGAACAATGAAGTTTGAATCCTGCAGACGATGAAAAGAATATGAAAGCAATGTTTTTTTTTCTCAATAATCAACCTTAGAAAATACTTTATGTGGCGTTCAAGTATTTATATGTAGGTTAGGAAATGAATGGGTCGAACAAAAAGCCTTTAAAAAATAAAATAAAAATTTTTCGGATAACACTGTCGCTCGAGCGAAGGGCTAGCGACAGGTTGTCGCTCGAGCGAAGGTGAGACGACAATCGAGCGATGAAATTTCTATTTTTTACGCTCGAACCAAACCTTGACGACAGTTTAGCGAAAATTCGCGCCATTTTTCCTTCTTTTCCATTCTCGAACTCTAGACCTAGAATATCACAACTTATACTAATTGCACACTACTCCTTGACTTTTTACAAAATATCAACTCTAGTCCTTTTTTTCACATAATAGTCAATTACATTAAATACCTAATATGTTTCTTCTCGGACCAATTGAGAGAAATCAGAGAAAAATCCAATTAAATAATGACATATAAAAATATACTTGAAAAGGGAACACACAAACAATTAGGTTATGGTAGATCGAGTAAGAACGTAATGTTATACATGTAGAAAGTATTGTATAAACTTTGTATCAAATTGTGTAGGAATTGGGTTTTGTTTATAGGTGTTGTAGACATTTTAGAACAATCAGATTATGGTAGATCGTGTAGGAACACAGTCTTATGCATATAGAAAGTATTGTATAAACATTGTATCAAATTGTGTAGGAGGTGTTGTTTATAGGTGTTTTAGACATTTTTTGAACTTAAAGAAAAATTATGTGCATTATTCCATGTTTAATGGCCTACTTGGTATAGATTTTTTCAAAATTGATTTTGTAAAAAAATAATTTTTTTATTTTTTTGGGGGAGAATGGATGGAGAAAAGTAGGGAAAGTTATAGGTCTACATGCATAGTTATTTTATTGAAAGAATGCGTGACTAAAATAAATTTAGAAAGAAATGAATTTTAAAGAATTTGCATCAAATATAAAAAATAAATTAAAAGACATGTATCAAACATAAATTATATGTCTAACTCAGGCGCCCATTTTTTCTATTCATTAAAAGATGTAAATATTCAACTTGCATTTTTTCATGAATAATTACATTTTAATATTAGCTAGTCATAGTAAACAATAATTAACTCCAAATATGCTCCAAGTCAAGAACAAAAGTTCAACAATCAAATTTCAATACTCTTTTGAAATATTCCAAAATCATGGTCAATTTGTTTCATTTGAAACATTGGAGGTATTAAGAATTGTAGGTACTCCATTTATATGTTGTACTATATTTTAAGCATATAATTTATAAGTATGTTTAGTAGCAAGTGTTTGTAAATTGTGAGTCCGATAAAGTGTGTAGTAAATTTTAAAATTTTAAAACGTGTTGATAAAAAAATTATATTTGACTACCTTAAATTAGCTTTGCCAGAAATACTATAAATTTCAATTTTTATACAAAAGTTCTGTACTTCATTGAACAATTGTTTCATTATTATTTAATTGGCATGCCTCTCAATTTTTTCATATTATAAATAAAATCTTTCAACCACTATAACCACAACAACCTTTTTAAATTCACAAGCAGGCATCAAGTAAAACACGAAAGGAGAAAAAGTATAAAATTTTGCATCTGCTAGTTACTAAATTTGCTAAGGAAAGGAAATAATTTCGATAACAAAATGCAATTTATCGAAATATTTGCATTCCCAATTTCTCTAGTGGCATTCCAAATCTAGTTTTCGTATTGAATGTATGGAAAAAAAATTTTATTTCAATTTTAAATTTTGTATTGAATATATAGAAAACATTTTATCAATAATCAATCTTAGTGCTTGGTACCCAATTAAATAAAAATAAAAGGGTACTATATTGAAGAAACTTTAAATAATAAAATCGTCCATAATAATATTTTATTTTGATATTAATGAATCTTTTAATATATTAATTAAAGATAAAGGGTTTGTAATTTTGTACAGTACACAAAATAAGGCTACACAAAACAAGTTTCCCCAAGAATGGATGAAAATAAGAAGAAAAAAATTGTACGTATTAAAGTTATAAAACATATTAAAAATACATAACATTTAATTCCTATAATTAACATCATAAAGCAATTTCCTGGTTAATTATTCAAAATTATAAAGTTTAAGACTTAGATTGAAATATCAATATTATAAATAATTAACTTGATTATTAAAATAACACAATCAATTAGGTCAATTGGTCTCAAAATAAAACATGTGCAGAATAAGTGCACAAAATTTCTTGTCTGACTATAATTCTTGTTTCATATTTTTAACAAAAACCGAAATTCAAATATTGGAGGTTCAAGGATAGATATTCAATTATATGGTCAAGGACCAAAGAATATCGTCGAGTTTGGAGTGTAGACAGGTTGACTTAAGTTCTTGCCGAAATATATAGAGGAGAATAAGGTGAAAAACATGCAAAACGCAATCCAGCCACCAAGATGACTGAATAATGAGATCACCAAATGTGCATTAGGGATTTCATATGCAAAATAACTCGGGTTACATAGATAAAATAACTAGGGTTGGGTTACATAAAACGAGCGAATGATAAGGTTGTTCATCCATTTTGTTGTATTAGTAGATTTTACGAAATTAAATCTGTCAGAATTGGGTGTGACTCGAATTTTTGTTGAAAATAATTGAGAATTCTAATTAAAGTGCACGTTAAGAATAATTATATTTGGAATGCAACTCTTGAATCATCTTCAAGTTTACTTGACGCATTCTAATTATTGATGTTCTATTTGAAAGTTCATTGGGAAAGTTTATTGGGAATAAGAATTTGTGTTGGACTTGATAAAGACATTTTGATAAAGAAACTCAAGATTTTGCGAGTAAATGGCCCGAAAGTGGGCGTCGTGGCACCATGACAATTTTGGTCCGACGCTGCAACGTCATGGATGGCGTCGCCTACCTCTTCGCCTCTTGCACAATTTTTCTGTCTTTTTCCATTTTAGATTTTATTTTTTGGCATTCTAATTCAACTACAACTCTACGTAAGAGTTTGGACGTTCCTGTTTGTTCTCTATATATAGTTGACTCTTCATTATGATTTAGATGAAGTTAGATTAAGTTAGATAAATCATAAATACATAATCTTTGTATTTTTTCTCCATATTATAATAAAAAAATTTATTCTCTACAAAATTACTTTATTTTTGTGTTCAATTACTTCATATTGCACTGAATCTCTTATTTTCTCACAACAAACTAGTAGTAGAGTATTCCAATTTCCATAACAAAACCATGCATTGTATGCTTAATACTTCTACGAAAATAAAGTAAGACTTTCATTTGTCTAACTTGAATGTTTCATGTTCAATTCNTTTTTTGGCATTCTAATTCAACTACAACTCTACGTAAGAGTTTGGACGTTCCTGTTTGTTCTCTATATATAGTTGACTCTTCATTATGATTTAGATGAAGTTAGATTAAGTTAGATAAATCATAAATACATAATCTTTGTATTTTTTCTCCATATTATAATAAAAAAATTTATTCTCTACAAATTTACTTTATTTTTGTGTTCAATTACTTCATATTGCACTGAATCTCTTATTTTCTCACAACAAACTAGTAGTAGAGTATTCCAATTTCCATAACAAAACCATGCATTGTATGCTTAATACTTCTACGAAAATAAAGTAAGACTTTCATTTGTCTAACTTGAATGTTTCATGTTCAATTCTTGAAACAAATATGTTCAATCTAGTAGTGGTGATGGATTCAAGCAATTTATCAAATTAAAATGAATTTTCGATCCTACAGAAATATATAGCTCTTCAATATTATAGAAATTCAAAATCAAATTTCTTAATTAGAAAAATTGAACTTCGTGCAATTTTTTGGAACTAGAATATAAGAAAAAAAATTTGATTAAAAATTTGGGAGAAGTTTTTCGGAAATGGTGTGAATAGAACACGGCAAAGATGGGAGCCAAATGTATAAATTGGAGATGGTCATTTGTTCACGGGTCATGACCTTTTATATTATTTCACTCATAAGAACTATTTATCTTAAAAGACACAACTATTAAGTCTCTCTACGAACAATTTTATGCCACAACTTTCAAAAATGAGACAGTTTGAGCCACATTCTGGTTTGGCCAAGAATCATAACTAAATATTACACTACATTTTTAGAGTTCCAATCGTGTAGCCAATGATTAAGATGTCGTTATCACATTAATTCTGGTATACATATACCGAGAGTTTTCGCGATATAGCCATCCTCCAACCATTAAAAATAGTTTGGTATACTTTTTTTTTTTCGATGAAAATTTCAATCTTATAGATATAGCACTTCATTCTAAGTTGTTTTTGCAATAGACGATGATGTGTTCATTTATCTCGTCAAGATCAAACTAATGATGTAAGCATGGTTACATACCACAAATGTTGCTTGAACATTACCCCATCAAGAAAATCAAAAATTTGAGTCAATTAAACACAAATGGTGGACTTCACACATTGTACAAACAAGAATGTCACGTGTTTCATTCTCATAGACAGGTTACTTACATGTCATTATTCATATATTCCCTTTATATAAAACCCAACATGTTACAACCAGAATCCCTTCATCCCAAGAAAGCATCTCATCGCAGCATTTCACACACACACACAATGGAGAACATTAGTGATGAATACGCACATTATTGGGAAACAATGACATTCCTCCAAGGTGAAGAACTTCAACGGTAAAATTTTCTCTTCACTTAATATTTTCATTCATGCTTGTTGTCATGTGTTCCATGTAAACCCGAGCCCCAAACACGAATTCTGGGTTTTATATTCGTGTCCTATGTTCGTGTCTACGGAATATACCTTAACGAGAACATTGATTTGATCTTAGCAGTTATTTGGATGAAGCAATCCCTACACATAATGATTCAAGCTCTCACGATGGAACACAGTCATCATTGATGACCAACAAAAGCATTGTTTCAGAGAGGAATAGAAGGAAGAAACTCAATGAAAGGCTCTATGCACTGAGATCAGTAGTTCCCAACATTACTAAGGTATAACAAATATATGTTCCATCCATTATTTATTCCACCAGGAAAATAAAATAATGATTAGAGCATGTTTGTGTTGAACCATCTAAAAGATTAAGCAGTTGAGAAAAACACATGCATCTTCGGCTACAAGCAGTATATATGTGTGAACCATTGCAAGATTTGAACTCACATATTTTCTTTGATTTGTTACCATGTTGAAACATAGACTAAATTTCGTCAAAAATCAACGACCTGATCAGTATAACCTGTTTCTTTACAAAATCAGATGCATAAAGAATCGATAGTCAAAGATGCCATTGATTATATTCAAAAATTGCATGAAGAAGAGAGGAAAATTCAAACAGAACTATCAGATTTGGAATCAAAAAGTACAATTTCTGAGTTTGTTCACGAGGAAGCTTTTTCTTTAAACCCAAAGAGAATAACAAGTGAAAGCTTCTACGATTCTGGAGGATCAAGATCATCTCCTATTGAAGTTCTTGAGGTGGACTAATTATTATTTCTTATATCAGTGTTATTTTTTTAATTTGTTATTTTATTTGATTAATTGATGATATGATTACTATTTATTAGTTGAGAGTATCCAGTATGAGAGAGAAGACAGTCGTAATTAGCCTCGCATGCAGCAAAAGAACAAATACAATGGTAAAGCTATGTGAGATATTTGAATCTTTGAACCTTGAAATCATCAGTGCAAACATCACTGCTTTCTCTGATAGGGTTTTGAAGACTGTATTTGTTCAGGTCATTCATCTCTCTCTCTCTCTCTCTCTCTCTGCACATACATGAATCTTCCTCAACTCTTTGAACATCTGCTTAATTTCTACCTTCTTTGAATAGTGATTACCTGATCATCATATGTTGTGAAGGAGGTGATACGTTTGGATTTCTTGCGAACTTGTTCTTTTCCTTTTCCTTTCTTTTTCTTTGCGTAACTATGATAGGAAAAAGAAGCGATCATAGGGCAGCTAGGTAAGACTTGAAAATGAAATAAATAGGAGTTTAACTTCTCTACAATGAAATAAATAGAATTTTAACTTCATTTTATTCATTAATGTTGTCCGATATAGTACACTTACCTTTCCATACAAACAACTAATATTTTTAGAATTATGTTATTTGTAAATAAAAAAATGTACAGCTTTTTGACATTGAATGAGGTGTAAAAATCTGTGATATTGTCTGTTTTAAGTGTTCTTAAAATCAATGGCAAAATTATTGTCCACGTCAGATGCTGTCGACAAAATTGTGAAGCAGAATGTGACAGTAGCAGCACTATTGTTTTTATATAAGCATCGTCAAAAAAATTGTACCTTTATAAAAATTAAAATAAAATTGTAAGTTATACTGAAATTTTTAGTATGCATATCTGAAGAAATTGATGTGTAAACACATAATCTGATTGTTCGAAAAAAAAAAAAAAATTGTACAATATTGTATATGTTCTCCTTTTTCTTTGATTTTCTGGCTGTAGCTTTAATTTATGCTCAATTTTTAATACTTTTTTTTCAGGCTGATGAAAAGGAGAAAGATATTTTGAAGATTAAAATAGAAACAGCCATAGCAGCTCTAAATGCTTCACAAAACGCTAATAGTTAAAGTATGTTAATATAATGTGTTAACATATTGGTCGCCATAAGTACTTTTTTTTATTATAAGTCTAGAAAATTTACTTATAAGTTTACTTATAAGTAAATTAGTATAAGTTCTTAAAATAAATAAGGGCCTTGTCTCCATCCTACAAACTAGGTGATAATTCTTGGGAGTTTCTTTTTAAGGATTTCCATTTTTCCTTCACAGTCGGTATCCTATGTAATGTAATTTAAAATTTTAAAACAAGTTTGATTTCCTCTTAGCGTTAACTATATGTTTATAATGCGGAAGTTAAAGATGGTGAAGTTAAAGATGCTAGTTCGACTATGCAATATGTTCTTCCAAAAGAAACTTTCAAAGAGATGAAGGTATTAAATAATATAGATTATGTGGGTTCGATATGAATTTTTTATAATATATCATCTCATAAATTTAGCGAATTATTAATTTAGCACGTTAAGTTGAATCGATCAAAAATATTATTTATCAAAATGAATCTTCATAAATTGGGCTAAATTTATTGGATATTAAATTATCAAGGTTTCGTTGTATATTCAATTTTAGAAAATTGTGGACGACAAATAGGAACTAATAAAAAGACCCACCATCCCATAAAAGTTTGCACTGGGTTCACGGCTATGACCCTAAATTTTATAAATTCATAATGTGCATCTATCAAATCAAAGCTGATTCAGAATCTCCCTCTAAAATTTTGGAGAAGTTGGTGAAGTTTAAGCCCTCGTAATTAGGGCTAGACACCTACTAACTTCAATTAAATTTGAATAATATTATCCAACATCAACAATGTTAGAATATTAATTTAAGTATCATAATGTGATTCATTAAATTGTACATATCATTTAATGTCGCTTAGATGCCACCTACATCGGTGTTGTAACACCGATAACATTAAATAGCATTACTTATTAAGCATATGTTTGGTGGCGATTTTCTTATAATTTTAATGAATTTTCAGACCGTTATACAGTGAATGAGGGGAGAAGTTGCATTTGTTTATTATGAAATGGCAGCCACAATTATTGAAAAAAGAAAAAAAAAAGCCTGTAGCCATCATTTTTATAGCGAAATGACTTATATGCCCCTGTAGCATTTTATTCATTCTATCCCTAGAAGGGCTGTTTGGTAATTTAATTATAAAAAAAGTGGCCGTAGGTTTTTTTTTTTTTCCCAATAATTGCGGTTGTCATTTCATAATCAACACATGCAACTTTCCCCTCGTTCACTGTATAACGGTCTGAAAATTCAATAAAATTAGAAGAAAAGTGCCACCAGACAAGCACTAAATTTTACTATCCGGGACAACGTATGTAAAAATTTGCATCGCATAGTAAATTTTCCATCCTTAAACTTTATTTACATCTCTATTATATTCTGATTTATCGTGCCCCATGAGTAGCCTTGGCTGGTTGGTATGTGAACTAATAGGTTTTTTGAATTAATTGATAGATTAAATTTGAATTTAAATTTCCTTATCTTGATTTAATCGAGAAAAATAATTCATATTAAATGAAACCATAATTTATGAAGTTGGCTCCGATACTAAATATGTGAAATCTTTCATGGCTGAAGCAGAACCGAAAACATTTCTAGTCATTTGTCGTTCAAGAAGAAAATGCTACCTGCACACTCTTTTATTGACATTACAAGTGTTGGCAAATGTTAATTGGATGAAAAATATTGTCAAGATTTTGAACTATTCAATGACGTGTAGTCACGAGATGAAGTTTAAAAAATGATGAAAATGATGATATACATTATTGCGCATGAGAAAAAATCTTCTGACTTATCCTCTGAAACTCCTACATATCCATTTTAATACGATAACACGTGGAACATATATAAAAAGATGTTAATATTTGTCAAAATAATTAATATAATATGTTAAAAGTATAAAGTAGCTTTCTTCAAATTGGTTAAATTAAGGTAGGAACTTGCCATTCAATATTGGAATTCGTTATCTTATTATATGAATATTAGAATTGCGGCTCGAACGGCAAAAAAGGGTGCTCTATTAGTGTCCTGGACGGCATCGTGATTCACGAGGGCTTTCATTGTAAATTGACCCTTCAAGGAAAAATGGTTCAATTTTTCTCTGCAGTGTTTATATAGGACACGCATAAACAGGTTGACTATGACTCGCGAGAAAAAGTGTCACAACATGCTAAATGCCGCCCACGTGAAAGCTGAGTTAGAAATAATGACTTCTTCGATTTTGTCCCAGGAATATTAATACCAAAATCAATCCCATGGAAACTAAAATCGATTTTTTAGTAAATTTTGATAAAAGTGATTAAATGTATAGTTGAAACGAAATATTAATGAAATAGTGCATGAAATTACTCCATCGAATACAAACCTCATCCCGTTCCTTTGCCCGTGCTAGCGTGCGTGCCCAAACTTCTCTCTTCCCGAAACTTGACCTCTCGGTTGGGTCTAAACCTAAAATTCGTAATTCGAAGTACATCTTTATTTAATTCCTTTGGTCCCTTTTTTGTTGACTGACTAGCAAGTCTATTGGTATCCAAATCATACATTTTTTCAATTTTTATTAAAATTTACTAAAAATTTAAAATATATCCAAATCGGGGGACTAAAAGTTTACCCGATGTATGAAAATTCAAAAAATATTGAGTCTTAAATAAAATAGCGGCCTTCACACTTCACGAATAAGGGTGGCATCCCACATCAATCTCATGACGACTCATCGTAAAGAAAGTTTCACACGGTTTCGTAGTACACCATTTTATTATAAAAACCCCACGTGATATCTTGGCAGGGGAAAATAATATCTGTACAATCCATTCATCCCAACGAAGCATCTCTACTCTTTTTCATTCTCAAAACACACACACACACACACACCATGGAAAACAACGGTGATGAATGTCCACAATATTGGTTAACTATGCTACTCCAATCTGAAGAACCTGACTGGTACAATTTTCTCTTTACTTAATCGTCCCTTCGTGCTCTGTGTTCGTTCTCGTGTCTGTGTTTTTTTGGTTTTTAGGTTCATGTTCTGTGTTCGTTCTCGTGTTTAAGAATTATACTCATAATGAGATTGATTTAATATTTGCAGCTATTTGAATGAAGCATTTTCTGCATTCAGTGGTTCGAGCTCTGATCATGGAACAGTACTGTCATCAATGGCCACTAAAAAGAGTATTGATTCAGAGAAAAATAGAAGAAATAAACTCAACGAAAGGCTCCGTGCACTAAGATCTGCTGTTCCCGAAATTACAAAGGTGGCACATTATTTAAATAAAGACTAATATTTTTGTCATTCTGCCCTTTTTTTTTTCCTGTTCGTAAATTTTGCTAAAAATCATTTATCTGATGAATGGTAAATGTTTCTTGAAATTCAGATGGATAAAGAATCGATAATCAAAGACGCCATTGATTATATTCAAAAATTACAAGAAGAAGAGAGAAAAGTTCAAGCAGAAATATCAGATTTGGAATCTGCAGGGACATCATCAAATAGTAAAATTATTGGGTTTGATCATCAAGAGGAAACCTTTTATTCAAACCCGAAGAAAATAAGAACTGAAAACCTCCATGATTCTGGAGGATCAAGTTCATCTCCCATTGAAGTTCTCGAGGTAGGCTAATCAATTTATCTCCGTTTCTTATTGGACCAACTCATCTAAAAGCCGCTCAAGTTGTTAATGAGATGGCAGGTTTATTAATTTGTTTAAATTTAGTCTTCAACGCATTTATTGGATTCATTTTTTTTTATCTAAAACCTGACATGTGGTGCCTAAATTCGTTTTTAACAGTTTAGAGTAACCAACATGGGAGAGAAGAATGTTGTAATTAGCCTTACATGCAGCAAAAGAACAGATACAATCGTAAAGCTCCATGAGATGTTTGAATCTTTGAACCTAAAAATCATTACTGTCAACATCACTGTTTTCACAGATAGGGTTTTGAAGACAGTATTTATTGAGGTAATCTCTCTCTCTCTCTCTCTCATGTGAACTTGTTCTTTTTTGAAACAAGGCAATAATTTTCCCCATCCGAAGATAAGGTTGGGAAAACAATGTAAAATCTCAAATACTACATTTCATATAACCTAACCATACTTCTTATGATCACAAGTGTCTTTCTGGCTCATGCTCTCTTTCAAACTACGACTTGAATGGAATTAAATAATTTTATCATGAAACCTCAAATTCTAGAAGTTCATAACTTCCTCACATTTAAAAGCGTCCTTAATACTTATTCCCTTGCCTCTGAAAAAATATTTTTTTGTGTTGTCCGATCCTGGATACGTCCTGATCGTTATTGCTAAAAAAAACAAGCATCCATGTGCTTTTCAAGAGTCCCATGCTCCAAT
The DNA here is from genome assembly GCA_903798255.1 of Fraxinus quadrangulata. Taxonomy (NCBI): domain Eukaryota; kingdom Viridiplantae; phylum Streptophyta; class Magnoliopsida; order Lamiales; family Oleaceae; genus Fraxinus; species Fraxinus quadrangulata. The sequence continues at coordinate 8,373 of CAIGRB010085035.1, read as the reverse complement.
ACCTCTTTGATCCTGCCTTGATTTTTATCAGCTTGGATAACCGAGTTGCCTTGATTGACTATTAGACTTTCCAGTTTTGAAATAATTCTCTGATGGTCGTTCCGCTTTCTATTTTCTTTGTGTATATATTTTCGACAAGAAAAGTGAAATGATCAGAGCTCGTAGGGATGCCTTCTATACTTTCTTGTTTGTATATAAGAGTTCGTATTTAATTGCTACTTTGTTTAATATAGTTTTTGCACTTTTTTTCAGGCGGATACTGAGGAGAAAGATGTTTTGAAGAAAAAAATAGAAACAGCTATAGGAGCTCTTAATGGTCTGCACAACCCTAACGTTACATATTCATATTAAAGATTTGATTGAGTTAGACAAATTATGTTAGATATTAATCGAGGAAGGCGATTGCTTGTTATAAATTAGAAGTCGAGATGATTTTTCTACTTAACCTAGAAAAGAATATCATTTCAGATGGTAACTCACATTAAAACTCAATGTATAATGGTCACTGTTATGATGAAAGATATACATGATCTCTAATTCTCTTCTAATAATTTCCTTTATTGTTTAGTTATTATTCCATTATTTTTTTCGAGAAGAAAGAAGAAATCCGATTTGATGCTGTGGTGGGAAAATCAATGTCATCACCCGGTTCATAGGCCACATAATTAAATATTAAAAATGCGTAGTTCGACCCTAACAACACCTAGAGGAGATGAATAGGTGTATAATGCAAAATTTAAAATTACTAATGAATTAAATAGTAACAAGTCACTTTTTAATTCTTTTCTAGATGATTAAACATGCAAGTCATTTTACTCTTAAGTTCAAATACAGTAAATCAACACTAGGATGATCACGAAGAAACCCTACTAGGAAAAACTCCGAGTATTTTGTCAATCAATCCACTATAAACGATTTTAACAACTTACCGTCAGATTAGACAACCCATACTATCTGATCTTCTGACTGCAATCCTTACAACTTTTCCTGGATCATGTGCTCCCCTGCACCAATTCTTAATTGTTGTTGCCAAATCTCTCCGTGGAACCTGCTACCGTGCAGCACTCCTAGTCTCATGGAATCGTTTATCTCCCGTAGATCAACAAAAAAACACCTTATTCTTCACAGACTGGAACTCTAGTCAACTTCTCTCGATCTTCAGAACTCTGACCAGATGTAGAGGAAATGCAGTTTGATGTTTGGATTATAGGAACGATATTTTTCTCACCAAAACAATCAAAATAGATGAAGGTTGAAAGATAAAATAAAATGAATCTCTCACAGATGAAGCCCTTCAATGTTCAACCTTGTAACTTTTTGTACATATGTGTTTTGGTATATATAGGTAGGTTAGAAAACGAATTGGCCAGATAAAAAGCCTTTAAATCGCGAAATAAAATTTTTTCGGATAACCACGTCGCTCGAGCGAGGGCTCAGCGATGGTCGAGTGACAGCATGTCGCTCGAGCGAAGGAAGGGCGACAGTCCAGAGACGATATTTCTGCTTTTGTAACTCGAGTCAAACTTTGATGATAGTCTAGCGAAAATTCACGCCGTTTTTCCTTCATTTTTCATTCTCGAACCCTAAACCTAATAACCATATTTTCAACTATTGCACATTACTCCTTGACTTTTTACATATAGTATAACACAGTCCTTTTATTTACGGAATTGTCAATTACAAAACATCTAAAACCTAACAAAATATTTTAAGCATTACTTATGATGACAATTTAACGTTAAATCCACCAATGACAATTCGACTTTATACTTAGTGCCACCATGACCTTTCAATTTTATTTTGTTTCATCATGATCATCCAACTTTATATTTGGTATCACCATGATCACTCAATCTGATTTTATTTCACTATAGCAACCGAATTTTATTTAACGTTTCGCCATGGTCACCCAATTTCATATAATATTTCACCATGATCAACCAACTTCTTTTTACCATTTTGACTAATCTTAAAAGGGGTAAAACAATTAATCGAATCAAACAAAGTGCAGCTCCAGCTGCATCAGGGACTTCACCATCAGGTAATCCATGAAGACTCTTAAATATTCTTATTGCGGCATCGATGGCAGGAGGCAACAATGCCTCTAGTTCTTCCTTCCCAATTATTAAAACCTAAAATATTGCAAGTTGGAAATCATGTAGTCAGTTAAAAATGAGAAACAAAACAAAAAATTAATGTCCAACTTGCAGACAAGCATAAAATAGATCAATGAAGTAGCAAAAAGGCCCAAAAAGCTAAAGCCAGTAATAAAATGCAAAGAAAAGGCATGACAAATAGACGAACAACTTAGTCTCCATGAGGCTTGGTCTCAAGGTGTGTCTTCTAAATTGAGACATATGGCCTTTAAAACATAAGATTTGCAGCGTTTTATGGCGCCTCAAGGCGGAACTAAAGGCGTAAGCCCCAAAAAGTTTTTAAAAGGCAGTTAGGGTATAGGTATTACCGGCAGTAGTCAGACACTTAGATTCAAATGCTATTTGATTGGTGTGACATCTCTACAAAGGCAGTTGGGAGTCAAATTCCATCAAATCCCATCAGTCTGAGCCTCATTTTTTGGCCGAGCTTTTACTCGGCTCGGCTCGGACCCAAAAAAGTTCGGACCTGAAAAAGTTCGGACCTATTTTGCTCGAGCTCTTTGAATTTCGGCTCGTGACTCGGCTTGTTGACAGGGCTACTTCCGATAGACTTCAAATTCATTCCCTTGCGTTTAAATATTTGCACTTGGTGAAATTTGAAGGTATTTCTCACCCTATCCAAACTTTGCTCGTGCACTTTTTCTCCTTTGTGTTTCTCCCACACCAAATTTGTTGTCCGTCTATTGTCTTGAGCATCAAATGCATGTAATGTACACGTGGAGGGGAGTGGAGGGGATGGGAGATCTATTAACGCGCTGTGACACAACCAGACTCGAAGGACAACAAGTTTATTAGTAAAAACACTAGAAATCTGAACATACAAGTCATTCAAGAAATCTGAACATACAATTCATACGAACCTGTATGAAGAATCAAGAAACCTAAAACTCCTAGAAATTAAAAATGAAATCATCACGTCATCTAATTTATAAATTGAAAACAGTTAAAAAAACAAAAAAAAAAAATAGCATTTGAATCATATATGTGCACATATCCATGCATAAAAATTAATAATTAATAAGAACGGGGAAAATTTTAATTACAATGCAATCGGGAGAGGTCACAAGTCCATCAAGAACGCGAACCCTAGCACGGGTCTCCTCAACAAGCTTCTTGATTAAATCTTCCTTGCGCCCAATTATGCCTCCCACTTTTAGTACTGGCACAACTATCCTGAACACGCTTCACCCTGGCCACCCGGCCACTTAGCCTTCATGTCCTGTAATTCCTTATCTTTTTCATCGACCATCGGAGCTTCAGCTTCCATTGGCTCAGCCACAGCTGGAGCCTCTGTTATTGCCTCAGGCGAAGCAGCAGTGGGCTCGGCTTGAAAGCTTACAGCTAATTCTGTTTGTGTCTCTGTATGCGTGACAGCGACATAGGTGTCTGTCGTTGGTTGAGTTGAAGCCATTGTTTTGTGTGAAAGGTGCGACCGTGCGAGAGACTGGAAATATTAAATAGGGGAGTGAAGGTTTCAAATTTTAATGATACTAGTTGTTGCCCATGCAATGCATGGGTCGAGCTATTATGAAAGTAATGTTAGTATATTAAATGTGTTGATTTCTCGTGAATTACATACTCGTTTCTATGTTTGAAAAAAAAAAGGAAATAATGAGTAACTCTAGCATAAAAACCCTCACAATGAACTAAGAAATAGAAAGCATTGGCAAAATTACATTTCTTGTCCCCTGCATGAGAATAGCTAGTATTTTCAAAAATAATTAACAAACTATAGTAAACAAGTGAAAGATAAGGAAATAAGAATGATGCGAAGTACAAAAAGAAAAAATAAGAATCAATGTGGCTAATACATACACAACATCGACCGCTATATAATTCAAGGTTTAAATTTCCCGTTTCTTCATTTAAAATCCGAACCCAAAAAAAAAAAAAAAAGTAGATCTTCCACGACACAACAAGCATCGTGCTATCAGTATATATACAAATATATTGAAATATTGTTCATTCTATTTAGTAAAAGGAATGCTACAAATTATGATTAACCAATAATTTAGGGAAAATATACCTGCCGCTAGCTTCAATGCTATTGAGATCTTCACCAAATGAACATCTCAGTAACCAAATTTGGGACAAACTGAATTTATTAGGTTGTTGTATTTCAGGTTCCCATATATTCATAGTTGCTTTAGCACCATAGTACTTGTCTCCTTCAACATATGCTATTGCATGCTGGTAAAACATTAAAATTAGGAAAAGATATTCACTAGATTATAAATCGAAAAGAAAAGAACACACAAATAAAGACTGGAGATCTAGTTTCAATGAAGTAACTGATTTTAGGCAACAGAAAGAATCTCCTGATTAATTGAAATGTTAAATCGATTCAAACAATAATGAGTAGGAAAATCAAAAGCGTGAACAAGCTTCAGTAGAGAAGCATCTTTTTATTTTAAGAAATGACAATATGTAACAAAATAGCATTGCGGATGACGAATCTTCTCAATTAAATATCAATAACCTATACCAAGTAATTGATAAATCTACATATATTACACATCTATCAAATTATTACACTCCTATAAAGATAGGGTAGGATAGATAAAAAAAAATTTACTTGTAACACAAAGTAATGACACGATTCGTAAGATTAGCATTATGGTCACTTGAAAATGATCATGTTAGTCCAAAATCAGCAAGCTTCAGATTTCTGTCATTGTCTATGAGAAGATTGGAGTCTGCAAAATGCTATCTCGAAGATTAACCCCACTTCTACACAGTAGAAATTGAAAAAGCAGGAAATGGCACCTCAAAATCAGCAAGCTTCAGATTTCATTCGTTATCTATGAGAAGATTAGAGAGAGCAAAATGTTATCTCGAAGATTAGCTCTCCACTTCCATAGAGTAAAAATTGAATAAGCAGGAAATGGAACCAAAATCACCTTCGATGTCTCTGTGAAGCACATAACTGACGTGACAGTAATGAAGACCAGTAAGCAATTGCTTCATACAACACTGGAAAGGAATATTTTTAGCAAACCTTGTAGGAGATTGATATTGAATATGATTAACCTTTCACATGTGCGTATGTAGGGTAAGTTTATAATACTTTAATCTGTGGGATCGAAAATCTCAATCCAGGACAATCAACGAGGCCAGTGAAATCATGGTCCATATACCATATACTAAAAAACCACGTAAATGTTGCCCTTGTTACCATCTATACTCCCAAAGCACTTTTGTTTCACTGCCTCCTGCAAGTGTTTCACTTTAACTTGGAAAAGTTACCCATGGTTCACAGGTGTAAGATAACAAATATGGACAGAAAGCTATGCAATCTTAGTTAGTAGAATAAATTTCACATTGGCATCCCAACGATCGAGATTCTTAGCAAGGAATTTAGCAGAACATTTGATAAATACTACATGTTGAAGAAAGTAAAGGGTTAACTAAAATCCTCCTCAAAAGTTACATTTTAGCTTCCAGACTGCGAAAGAACCCCAAATTTTCGATTGGTAGAAATATTCAAAATATGTCAAATCAGAGGAAAAGATGGAAGACGATTAATAGACTAAGTAGAAAGAAATAAGAATAAAAAACTCAAGAAATTAGATATTAAAGCAACCAGTCTGCATTCTCAAGTAAATTGAAACCATTTTTCCATCTAGGTAAATTTTTCTCAGCAATGATTTTCCAATTTTCTTCAAAATTATCAAGCTCACCTATAAAAATAAAACAGCAAAACGTATTGTAAAGACAAATTTATTAAGAAGTATGCTTCTTAACACTTTCGAAAAGAAACAAACCTTCATTCAAATTGTGTAAAGTCTATAGTGAATCCACTCTCCCATTAGAAGAGTGTTTTGTAGTAACATAATCACCCTAGTGAAAATGAACATAACAAAGGCAAAAGCTTCTAGCCTTCTTCATTTTGAACTGCTAGATAGGGTCCACTATGAAGTTCTCAAATCCACACTAAAAATCAAGCATTTATTGAAGTTGAAATAGTTTGCCAATAAGGAACTTACAATCCTTATATAGATATTTGGTATCTATTAGGAGAGCCAAATAACTCAAAAAGTGGAATAAAAATAAGTTCACCATATGGAATTTTACAGGGGAAAAATTTTCTACTTCATCAACATATTCATAACATTCACCAGGATGTAGTTTCTTAAGGCCGTTAATATTCATTTCGTTTCAAAATAGAATGATCAATTTTATGATACAAGAATGATGCCCCATCAAGTATATTACCTTATCATGGATTCTTTTGCACAATGTGTGAAATGATTCACCATCTTAAGTTCTTTAATCTCCATCAAAACCGCATGTTCCATTGACAAATCTTGTTCTCTTGATTACGTGTTTGGGTATACAAATTGTTATGGTTATAATGAAAAAACAATTCTTCTAAACTATATTCAACCAACAAAAAATGTCTGAGAAACATTACACATATCAATAGTGAATTATAAATTAAAGGGAAAGAACTACAAAAAGGAACGACGAAATGAGAGACCCAAGAAAGGAAAAGGACTTACAGTAGCTTGTGGATAAATCAAACAATGGCTTCCCACTCAAGCCTTCAGATTCTGAGGAAACTGGATTTTTACTAACACAATCTGGTCTTTGAATCGTTGTGTTTGATGTGATCTACAAGCATCAAAATACAAAAATAATTAAGCATGCCAAGATTCTCAGTCACCGTGAACACTCAGAATTATGAACTTGAGATTAAGTCTCTCTCTCTCTCTCTCTCGTAAAGGTTGATTGGGGTTTTCAGGGAAATTTCTACAAACGAGTGGCACTAATTATAAACATGTTTAGCAAAGTTAAATTTACTTTCTATGTACGGTTTTGAAAACCTCAATTTACTCCTCATTTATTATCCACATCCACAGCTAGTACAAGTACATGTGCCTTATTAGTTGTGTTTGTGCAGCATACTTGTCTTTGTGGGG
>CAIGRB010085021.1:71659-83477 GCA_903798255.1 Fraxinus quadrangulata | reverse complement strand
ATGAATATTCATTTGGATCGATTTCAATTTTTTTTTTTAAAAAAAACTTAAAATGTGATAATAATAAATATATTGTCAATTAAGTTAAAATATAAAAATTGTTTTATGGCTCGGCTAAACCTTATTTTTAACGTTTGATTATTTTTTTTTTAATTTCTTTGAGTTTATTAATTATTTATTTTGAGTTTTTTCCCCGTTCTTTTGTTTAAAAATTGATTAGGGGTTTATGAAGTAAATGACAATGACTGTTTTATCGGGGATTGGTGAGAAGACATTTTTCGATAACTAGAGACTGTGGTGCAAGGTGAGCCTCGATTTCTTCAATAACTGTGGGTGTGATTTTTTTCATCTCTACATTTAATGTTATCTCGAAACATTTAGCAATTTATTAGAGAATTTTATATAACTAATGTTTGACATAAATATTTTTTTTAATACCTACGTTATTATGCTCAAATACATCATGACACGTGCCTTGCATGTGCTTCTGACTAGTATCACTAAAAAGTTAAGTGATAGACATACGATGCCACTTATACTAAGAGGTTTATCACTAAAAAAGTGATAGAAGTTTCAAGAAATTTATAGAAAAAAAAGTGATAAACAATAACAAAAAGTGGCAAACACTCAAAAAAATGACAAAACACGAAACCAAAACTTCACTAATAACCTACAACTAAGAATGCAATATGTCATAATTTAAACACCATCATTGTTTGCTTATCACTCTTTTACATTCATCTATTCTTGCATCTTCAAATGAATCATCATCTCTATTTCAAAAAAGTGACAGAATAAAAAAAGTGACATAAATTCAAAAAAATGACAAAATTTAAAAAAAGTGACAAAATAAAAATAAAAATAAAAAAAGTGACACACACAAAAACATCCACTTTTTTTTAGTGTAGTATAGAGGTGTCAATTTAACTTGCCAGTTTGGGCGGTTTGTGGCTCAACCTAGCTTGCGGCTCGATTCTAAAGAGCTTGAGCCATATGGGCAGTCCGTGGCTCAACCTTAATATGACAATTTTTGTCAATTGCCATTTTCGTTTGGAGAAATTTGTATTAGAATCGAATATCATCATACTTCAGACGTGACGTAGATATATCAAATATACTGCTAACGAATTGTCCTTTAATGACATCAATTCGTGTAAGAGCATTTAAAGCTGACGTATGAGATATTGTTGATTTTTTAATCAGTAAAGTATCTAAGTGAATCATCATTCGAACTTCTGATTTGAATAATCTCTTGTGAGGATTTAGATAATGATGCATTTGCGCATTATTTCCGACTTCTTAATTCATCCCCTAATACTGAGAGAATTGTCCAGTCAATTTACGATCAGCAAACGACTTTATAAAATATCACACGTTAGGGCTTGAGATATTGTATAAGGTTCAAACTATTTATTTATTCTCAACATTCTTTATTTTCTATCCAAGTGCATTGTGGTGGATTAATTTTGCATGTACTGCACTATCAAAATAATTAGTTGAAAAAATTATGCTTTGATCATAAGTCAATTACAATATGGAGAATTATGATGTGTAATAGCTTTTCCTAAACATAAATTGGAAGAACTTTGTCCTCAATTAAATTAATTGAATGCATTTAATAAGTAATAGTGTTAAACCATTTTATCGACATCTTAACTAACACTTATCAGAAGGTTGAGATTTAAGATCACTAAGCATAAACAAGACATACCGTCTTGATCATATAATCCGAAAATTATATTCATAATTTGAGCAGTAATTTCGCAAACTTCAAGTTGCGAACACCATGTAATTATCTAGTATATGTATTAAATTATTAGATATAAATAATATGTAGATGGTCAACGTGGAGGGTGATGATGCCTCATTTATCATCTTAATTAATTTTCAGAAATATGAGGAACTCAATCCATATTTAATTAGTGATGATCAATTTTCAATAAAAAGAACAAATATTATATAGAAATTAATTAGATTGAAGAATCTTATGTTTTTCATTGAATGTTCGAATTCTCAAATTCGCATCATTATTGATCCATTTTCAACTGGTCATGCTAAACAATAAAATCAAATGAAACTTCTGGTCCAATATAAGATATAATTCAATTATTGAATTTCGAAAAATATGATTAAATATTATATAATCATATAATAATCAATGACAAACTAATCAATATCAATATAACATGAGTAATATGTTTTCCTTCAGGAACAAACATGATTCAAAATGATATATATTTTTTGAAAAATATGCTGCTTTGAGAGCATTTTATCTTTTATTATTACTTCTCAAAAAATAATATGTCAATATTCTTCTGAAATATTGAAAGTTATAATTTATACTCTTCAAGAGCGATAAATTAATATTCTTATTGAATATTAATAATATAGAAAATTATTTTCCTTTAAAAATTACAACCCAGTATTGAGCTGTTTAATTTGTGATTCTTTAAGAAAACAATGAGATATATATTATTCGAGATGTGTACTATTTCGAGAGCACGTTATATTTTAGTATTGTTTTTTCAAGAATAATATGTCAATATTTTTTTGACATATTAAAAATTATAATTAATGCTCTTCACAAGCAAGTAATAATTTTTGAATATTAATTATAATGTTATGCAATTTTAGGGACAATAACGAATTATTATTTCGAAATATTAGTTTTTCGGGAGCCATATATTTGCTTCTTCAAGAGTAATATATCAATATTCTTTTTGAATATTGAAAATCATAATTCGTGCTTTTACCCAAAAATCGATCAATATTCTTTTGAAATATTGAAGTTGTAGAGCAATTAATATTCTTCTAAAATATTAACAGTATTATACTGCTTTTAGAAATATTAACTCTTTAGGAGTATGTTTTATAGCAGAATATTTATTATTTTCAAAGTTATGCTTCTTCAAAAGTAACAACATGATCAATTTAACGTTTATAAACGAATATAAAAAATATTAATATTCTTCTAAAATATTAACAATATTGTGCTGCTTTTAAAAATATTAACTTTTTAGGAGTATGTTTTATAGCAGAATATTTATTATTTTTAGAGTTATGCTTCTTCAAGAGCAATAACATAATCAATTTAATGTTTATAAACGAATATAAAAAATATTTAATCACGTTGTGATATGACAATAACAAATTATATATATATATCAATACCATAAAATAATATTTAATCAATTTATACAATAACATATATTTTTTTTCATATGAAGATAATAATCTACATCATCAGTTCCATCACACAATCACAAGATAATGTTCACTTTAATTTAATATATAGTTAAAACTAGTATAAAACATTACTTTTAACAATTGACGTGTATAATAAGATGTAAAGAAATTACAAGACATATCTATGCATGATGATAAGACTACATAATCATTAATATCAATCTTATAGTTTTACAACATCAATAACCGTTCTTGTATAGCCTTATATTAGTTGCAAGTTATAGTAAAAAATTATCAATAGTCCCTTCCAGTACTAATATGTAATTCATTATATCAAATATATCACAAAATCTATAGTTTCTCAGGGAAAAAGATAATATCATGATTTGAAATGTCAACACATTATAATTTGAGTGATTTTTTTAATTAAATTACTGTTAAATGTGCAAGACATAAAGTGAATTTGTACAAATTTAAATTATGATATGCCACTCACGACTATAATATTAATAGTGATATAGGAATACATAAGATATATGCCAATGATTACCAATTAATAATCATTTTAGTAACCTAATAATTCTAGCACGTACAAATCCATGGTTTTGCTTAATTAATCAAAATTAATAATTAATTACTTGAGGTCAAGACTTTTACAAGCGGTGAGGCATTACATGATTATTTGACTAATTATCACTTAATCTTGAATTCCTTGCCAACTAATGTTTATGAGATATTTAAATTAAATATTTGTTCATGGTACTTCATGTTTCCTGTCATTGCTACAATAAAGTTACAAAGACGAAACCAAGTCTTAAGGATATTGTTGACTTCAATTTGCTTTATTTTGTTCTTGAAATTTTCAAAACGATCCTTGATTTAAAAATTACTAAGCCCTAAGAATTAAAATTAAATTTTTAATAGATTTTGATAAAAATTAATGAAATATGTGATTGAAAAGTTGTGGATTCTATGGTTAAATTGGTGTTGTCTTTGATTAAATTAAAATCTGAATTTTAATTTCTACCATACATGGGCTAAATAAGAAAAAAAAATTGTTTTATCTTTGAAAAATCATCTCTAATGCAATATGACGGGGACTGTCAAAACTAATTAGTAAAAAAAAATGTTATTTCTGAATAAAAAAACTGTGTTAGATGGAGTGATTCGGCCAGATTCAAATATTTTTTATTTTTTTTTAAGGAGAAAAAGACAGCATTATGGCGGCGTAGATAAAAATCATTGGAAATTAATCTTGAACATGAATGTCTATTCATTATATATCAATGCGTGTAGACAACAAGTTTCTCAACTTACACGTCGGATAACAATCTATAAAATGCACTGAAGATGCTCTTCGATTTGAGTGTTTAAAATTAGGTTGGGAACGTGAAAATTATTGGCGTGATTCGATCCTGGAAAATTTTATTTTAAACATGTGGTTTGATGAAAACGGTACCAAATACATGCATCTGCGCACTCATATTTGTGCAAAGAGCCAATGAACAGGAAAGTAAAATAAGTACTTTTAGCATAGGATCTTGGCAACAAACACAGTTTTAAAGAGCATTTTGAATGGACAACCGTATCATTTCCCATGTGTTAGCATAATTGATGAAAGAATGGTCGGCATGTTTCCATACAAAGTTTCACTATATCTGTTAATTAAACATAGTAAACAAAACCTCAATTGCCATAAACCTTGTAAAAACATAATGGACTGAAATCTTGAGATTCTTTATCATTATTTCACTAATTATTATTTTTACTTTTAAAATTGGACATTTAATCATGGTACTTGTTGACCTCGATTTCTAATTGATGACGTCAACAGATCTCGACTCCACTCATTTCCACGCGTAAAGCTTCTGCACACTTTGACAAACTTTTAGAAGAATGTGACTTTCTCCGACGGTAGGGGAGGTGATCGCAAGTACTTCTACGATCAAGTCAGTCAACTTGTATTTTTGAGTGTGGATGGACAGAAGACATGAGCCATAACTATGTATACAGTCATTGTGTTGTAAAGAGGAAATAATAAAAGATTAATATTATTATTGAAAGTGTAAAGTTGTGTTACCTTCAAAGACACTAAGCGTGAATTTTAATAGTAGGAGAGGTGGAGTAGTTATCATTGAATAAAAGACATGTTGCCTCATCTTAACGATCGATGCTTCTTCTCCTAGGCGTCACTTCTACACTCCTAGGTTCAGAGAGCATTTAATGATTTTGAAAAGTAGCCACCCTACAATTTATTTTTAAAATCTGAAATGTAGACTAACAAGTTGACTGAAAATCTGAGAGATATTTGCTGCGGAGGGGTAACATCAATCAGTTGCAGAAGATCTTATACGGAATATATCTTAAAAGAGAAATCTTGTATATAAAATCTCTTGGAAGAGGTAAAGGGAAAAGATGCCTATGTAGATTCGAACGCTTATCGCCTTGGTAATAGGCTACAACAGATCGTGACACCTCGTCTCGGCGGAACTCTACATGGCCTTGGTTAAATTGATAACACTACCTCTATTTGATAGCTTAATTTAGACCAGGTAGGCTGATGGTAGGATGGGGCGTAACAGTACTTGACAATGACATTCAATTCAGCAGCCAAGATGGAGCATAGACTCTGTCATTTTTCACTAGTATTGATATTCCTAAAATTATTGTTAAAATTTGAAGTTTGCAATCTTTTTGTCGATTTCCTTGGACATTTTCTTCCAAACACACTAGTGTGCAGCATATGAATCGAATCCTAAAAAAAAAAATAACGTGAATGCTGCTACGATCTAGTTGTCTCTATTTCTTTATATGTTTCTCTCTGTAAACTAAGCCATAAAATATTAGGTTATGCGACGAGGAGAGCAGTTGACAATTGATACAAAAATACAAAGCCAGCCACCATGAAAATTTCAGTAGAAAGATTCTAAGCCAACTGGCATATGACTGTTACACTTGTGTAATTTGATCTATATATAATACAATACAAATTAAACTGTATACAACAATTTTGAAAAGATGGGTAATTTCAATCTTGTCATAGCTGTATTATCACTTTCTTTGAGTTTTTGTTTCTTCCCTGATTTGGCTTCTGCTCAACTCAGACAGAATTACTATGCAAATATCTGTCCTAATGTCGAATCCGTCGTTAGAAATGTTGTTAACCAAAAATTTCGGCAAACTTTCGTTACTGTACCAGCCACACTCCGCATGTTCTTCCATGATTGCTTTGTCCAGGTATTCATCATTTTTTTTTCTCCTTAATGATCACAAACAGAAAATTAGATGGCTAAGCTGTTTTTATTTATTTTTATTTTTTTGTTTTGTTTTTGGAAAATAGGGCTGTGATGCTTCAGTATTAGTAGCATCAAGTGGAAGAAATACAGCAGAGAAGGATAATCCAGATAATCTCTCACTGGCTGGAGATGGATTTGATACAGTAATTAAAGCTAAAGCAGCTGTTGATGCAATTCCCAGATGCAGGAATAAGGTTTCTTGTGCTGATATTCTCGCAATGGCTACACGGGACGTCGTTTCCTTGGTCTGTAAAATCTTTTTTCAGTTTATTGGTATACAATATCGAATAGGACTAGACAATTTACTAGTTTAATTATCTATTCATGCTTTACTAATGTTGAGTCTGTGGTGGTAAAAATGAAATTGCAGGCAGGTGGACCTTCATATGCCGTGGAGTTGGGGAGACTTGATGGGCTAAGCTCAACAGCTGCAAGTGTAAATGGAAATCTGCCCAAGCCAAACTTCAACTTAAATCAGCTTAATGCTATGTTTGCTTCAAAAGGCCTATCTCAGACAGACATGATTGCTCTTTCAGGTTAATATTAATTTTAGCTAATCTGACTTTTGCATAGGAAAGAATGTCCCCAATTTCTACAAGTTCTGCCTTAGAACAGATAATCATGGCAAGTAGTACTCGACCGTTCAAGACTCGACAGTATTATGAACAAAATTTGACACTTTCTTTCCTTATTTAGCCCCTGTCTCGTAAAGATTAAAATCAGATTTTTAGTACATTTTGATAAAAGCTGATGAAATATGTGATTAAAAAATTGTGGATCCTGTTAAATGTATGGTTAAAATTAATTATTGACTTTTGACTTAAGATTTAAATTGGATTTTAATCCAAACCAAATAGGGGCTTATCGTGTCAAATATTCCAATTTGTACTTATCCTTTTAAATTAGTCAACTCAAATTTAGAGAAAATAAGTAACTGCATTTGATTATGGAAACTTATGAGACCTTTTCTAAAATAAAGTCTACCACAACTTATATTAGAAACCCACTTTAAAAATTAATTCCCAGATTATGAACCGAATCAAAATTGTCACACTTTACATTGTTACATTTCTATGCAGCTGCTCACACCTTAGGTTTTTCTCACTGCGATAAGCTCGCAAACCGTATATACAACTTCAGCCGTCAGAATCCGGTGGATCCAACCCTGAACCGGCAATATGCGACCCAATTACAGGGAATGTGCCCAAGAAATGTGGACCCCAGGATAGCCATCAACATGGACCCAAACACACCCAGAACCTTTGACAATGTCTATTTCCAAAATCTCCAGCAGGGCAAAGGCTTATTCACATCAGACCAAGTCCTCTGGACAGACATAAGGTCCAGGCCCACAGTCGATGCATGGGCCAGAAACCCACAGGCCTTTAAGGCGGCCTTTATCCAAGCCATGACCAAATTGGGCAGGGTCGGAGTCAAAACGGGCAGGAATGGGAATATCCGTTTTGACTGTGGAAGATTTAATTGAGAATATATTTTTGACATTTTATTGGGTACATAAATTGTTAACAAATCTTGTATTTGTTCTGTTTGGAGTATCTTTGACAACAGACATGATTTTTTTTTTTATTTGCGTTTATGCAAGTTTATTGTTTCAAGAATATGTGAAATAAGAAACGCGGACACGAACGTGTGTGCGATTCACAACATTCTATTTTTCCTTCACTTTGTGCAATAAAATTCAGATTGTTATAATTTTTCATTTCTTCTTTAGTTTCGTGGAAGCACTTGAAAATAAATTATGTGTGTGTGTGTGTGTTTTTTTTTTCCACTTGGATTAGGCTTAACTTAAAAGAAGTTAAAAAATGTCATTTTTTTTTTGGCTTATTTACAGTAGAGATAAGACAGATTCCTTAACAAAGGAAGCAAAGGCAAACACGTTCTTAACATAAGTCCATTCACATGGGGGAATAAAATCCAAATCCACTTTTTTTAAAAATAGATTATTAAAAATGAATGATTAGTGCTAATCCTATTTATTTAGGGATGGCTCATTGTTTTAGTAATAAATTCTTTAGGTTTTATTCCTTGGAATTACTTTGACTTGAATAGAACAATTCAAAAGAGTTGAAATTCTTGATGATGACAGTTGAATAATTTTTTAGTTAATTGCCAGTAGAGAAAGCTGATTACGTGACTTAATTTGCAACTATATTTTTCTAAATAAAAATACACCTTGACAACTACTTTTGACCAACTTTAATATGACAATACCGAATATTATTGTAATTTTTTCCCTACTCCTATCCTGCCCCGATTGACAAGTAGGTTTTGAAAGGGAAAAGAACTGAACTTTGGAAAAATTATTTTTAGCTCACAATTTTGATGTGTCGTCAAGGACTTAGTTGCAAGTGTTTTTGGTGGATCGATGGAAGAGTTAAAAAGTCATCACGGTGATAAATTAGAGGCTAACTTGGTCAGCCAAGAATGCAGAAGGTGGTTTTTCGACATTGTTGAAACAGGTTGATTCTGAGATTTATCTTAGAGAAAAATGCACAAAATTTTGGTCCGATGGTTAATTGAAGCATATCCACGGACTATTGAAATCCATTGAAGCTGCTGTTTCTCTTCTTCATCTTTCCTTTTCTGTTTTTTGCTTCTTTTATTTCCTTTTACTCTGGTGGTGGGAGTTTTGGGAGATTGGAGAATGGGATTAGAGTTAAAACTGATAGTACAGATACTCGAAACAAAATTTTTCAATAAAATAATATTTTTCATCACATCAATAAATTTTCTTTACTTTTTAACCAAATATTTCCCATCATATAACTATTTAAAATACATTATTTTTTCAATAATATCCATCAAACACACCTATCTAATGTTAGTTGAAGAAGGCCGCTGACTACCCAAACACTATGTACCTTATGAGGTGGAGTCCCTCTTCACAAAATAATCAGCTCTGAGATGTATATACAACCAAACCAACTTGATCCAAAATTTTCTGTAACTCTAAATAACGTCGTTGCTATATCTTTGATGGTATGATAATGTCAACATCACTGTTAGAAAGTGCTCTATAGAGTCATGACACTGGTTTATCACTTTAAGATGAACTTGAAAGTCTTGTAACATCAAATTCACGGGCTATTCTGCTGTATGGACTTTTGTTGCACGCAGGGAAACTTCCTCAAGCTGCAGTGGCCAATCTGCTCCAAGTATCCTGGGATTCGACTCCATTGCAACTTGAAAATATAACATTGACACGAAGAGTGGGTTCTGTATGTACATGGGCCTAATCCCATTTATGATGGATTTGGCTTGATGATAAACTTGATTGTGAAGCGTGAGCTCCGATCTTGAAGCAGCTAAATCAAGACAGGGTTCTTTCACAAAAATATCGAGCCCATTGTTTAACAAGTTCACACAATTTGTTGAGATCTTCAAACCCTCAATCTCCAATTTTCGATCTAACCTCTTCTTCAATGAACTGGTACCAGGCAGCTCACCATTATTAAAACAAGTGTCCATGTAAACGAACGGTGCTGATCCATGGCAAAGCACCTTCCTCATTCTTTTTGCATTAAGCGAGACGCCAAGAGGAGGTTTAACCTGGGTTCTACTGTAAATGCCTGGACTTCCTGCAGCCTGTTCTAACTCTTCACCATCCTCAACAGAAGTGAATTCAACAGGAGGCTTGCTACTCTGCTGTTCTTGAACCTTTGGTACTGAATTTTCATATGCCACATTATGGGCCTTCCCACAAGGGTATGAGTTCCGTCCTTTCCTCGGAGAGCAAGAAAACACATCTCTACAGAACGACGGAAGAATACTTCTTCGGTAGCCATTAGACCGTTTCATATTCAATGAAGCTTCCGATTTGCCATACTTTGTGATGTAGGACAATTGGCGTTAGAGTCTGAAGAAGAATTGGATTGAAAATTGGCTAAAAAGAGCTGTTTCGAAGAAACGGGCATAACTTTTTGCACCGGTGTCAGATTTTCTATTATAATATGTTTTCGGAAACGCCTTTCAGCGCTCCATACCGTCCCAACCCGGGTTACCCCGGTTGACGTCGTTTTCAGTCTTAAATTCGCAGTTTAAGGCGTGTTACCGGGTAGTCAAAGTTTTAGCGTTATTTTTGGTTTTTAGTTGCTTTGATTCAGTGGATGTTTATTTTTAGTTGCTTTGATTCAGTGGATGTTTATTTTGGTCTTTTTGCTTAAATTAGGGTTTCTAGAGACTGTTTAAAGGCTTTTTTGTTTCTGAATAAAGGAATTCAATTTTGGAGGCTATTATTTTTTTGTGAATTACAATTATCTTTTGTTTGGGTCTACATTTGTAAACTTAGAACTTCCGTTCTCCATCACTTTGGTGGATGAATATTAGCAACACATGCATTCTTGATAATTGCATGAATTAGCCCATTGTGAAAAGTGATATCCTCTCGCCCCCAACAACCCAATACAGAGCTTATTGAACTCTGATTTGCTGAGCTTCAGACTTAAATACCCATTCAAAAGATTTAAATACTCTCCAGCCTTCTGTCCACCGAGCTTCTGTTCTATATGAACTTTTAGCCCATAAATGTCAATTCGGGAGCAATGCCGATCTCCCGACATTTTGGCTCCCGAATCCATTACTACCATGAATTTTGAACTTGATCACTCAAATACATTTAAAACCCTTTGATAAAAAAATAGAAATAAAAAATAAATAAATCAACTTTGCAGACATAGTAAATAGTAATTGCTGACGCACGCTGAAATTAAGTTCTGCAACAAAATGAGCAAACCTCATACAATCAGAACCAATTCAAATCACTTAATCCACTAACAAATTCGCAATTCTATCAAAAATTGATCAAGAAGTTAGGGCCACTGTTCTTGAATAAGCCGAATCACAGTACAATTAAGCAAGAAACCGTCAGTAAAATGACAAACACCACCAAGAAGCAAACTTTATTCAAGTCCAACTGATATTCAACTTCTTTATCGAACTCTTTCAGCAATTCCCAGTCAGAAACAAGAAAGCCACTAAAATTAAGCCCACTTTACAAAAAAGAAAAAAAGAGAACTCACTTGATTAAATTAAATGTAGCTTTCGATCGTTGTTCGAACCTCCGGCATGATTTAGAGAAAGAAAGCGGGGAGAGTGTGAGATTATGGCATCTAAACAGTAAAACTTTGGCATTTGGAAGCTTCTTCTGAAGTCATGGAGAGTGAAACGCACGTGCGGTTCCTCGGTTTGTTTTATGTCTGAGAAAGATCGGTTTTGTTTGGCTTACCAATCTTGTGTTCGTTGACCAGAAATATGTGAGTTCGATGAGAGGATAGTCAGAGTTCAAGTCAACAGTTTGGTTATCAACCATCAAACAG
>CAIGRB010085021.1:58858-71537 GCA_903798255.1 Fraxinus quadrangulata | reverse complement strand
TAGAACTTCCGTTCTCCGTCACTTTGGTGGAGGAATATTAGCAACACATGCATTCTTGATAATTGCATGAATTAGCCCATTGTGAAAAGTGATATCCTCTCGCCCCCAACAACCCAATACAGAGCTATTTGAACTCTGATTTGCTGAGCTTCTGACTTAAATACCCATTCATAAGATTTAAATTCTCTCCATCCTTCTGTCCACCGAGCTTCTGTTCTATATGAACTTTTAGCCCATAAATGTCAATTCGGGAGCAATGCCGATCTCCCGACATTTTGGCTCCCGAATCCATTACTACCATGAATTTTGAACTTGATCACTCAAATACATTTAAAACCCTTTGATAAAAAAATAGAAATAAAAAATAAATAAATCAACTTTGCAGACATAGTAAATAGTAATTGCTGACGCACGCTGAAATTAAGTTCTGCAACAAAATGAGCAAACCTCATACAATCAGAACCAATTCAAATCACTTAATCCACTAACAAATTCGCAATTCTATCAAAAATTGATCAAGAAGTTAGGGCCACTGTTCTTGAATAAGCCGAATCACAGTACAATTAAGCAAGAAACCGTCAGTAAAATGACAAACACCACCAAGAAGCAAACTTTATTCAAGTCCAACTGATATTCAACTTCTTTATCGAACTCTTTCAGCAATTCCCAGTCAGAAACAAGAAAGCCACTAAAATTAAGCCCACTTTACAAAAAAGAAAAAAAGAGAACTCACTTGATTAAATTAAATGTAGCTTTCGATCGTTGTTCGAACCTCCGGCATGATTTAGAGAAAGAAAGCGGGGAGAGTGTGAGATTATGGCATCTAAACAGTAAAACTTTGGCATTTGGAAGCTTCTTCTGAAGTCATGGAGAGTGAAACGCACGTGCGGTTCCTCGGTTTGTTTTATGTCTGAGAAAGATCGGTTTTGTTTGGCTTACCAATCTTGTGTTCGTTGACCAGAAATATGTGAGTTCGATGAGAGGATAGTCAGAGTTCAAGTCAACAGTTTGGTTATCAACCATCAAACAGTCCTGCAATGGAATTTTGTGTTAATTAGTGCCATCTCGTGCCAATTACCAAGTACAAGTGAAACAAAAATTACCAAAAGTGGATCCATTGCATGTTCAAGGGGGAATTAAGTGTTATGCTCTAGATTTAATTAATTTGAGACATAAACATTATAAATATCGAGACATATTAATGGTAATATCGATTATTTAATTGAATTTATATTCTAATAAATTAAATAATAGAATCCGCATATTCAAGTTTTGGTGATTTGTTAATCACAAGGAGTTGTGATTGTGAGATACAAATTACATATTATTGAATCTTAAATCATCCGTGGTAGAAGTAATAATGAGATAGGGATATCGTTATTATGAATAGACCATCACGTGTGTCATTTTTATTTGTGAAGTAAATAATTGATCTCACAAGCTAAAGTGTGACGACTCTTGAATGAACACGTGGATGTTTTGTTATAGAACAAAATATGGGAGACCCATTGAGAGATTCTACATTAATAACTATTTGAGTGTTAGTGATTAATCTCTAATGTTCGGTAGTGAAATTGGTCCTTTGACTTGAGGTCATCATAGTGCCTTATATGAGGATGGTCATATTTTGGTAGTGTTGGATGTTGCTCTGCCAATGGTCGCTAATACAGCATAGTTCAGGAATGTCAAGAATCATATGAAAGTTGTGAATGATCAATAAATGATTCGTCATTCTTAGATAGTAAGAGATTATGATCTACATTTTATCCAGTTAAGTTGATAATGAAATCATTGGCCAAGGTGAACTCTTAAGTCGAAAATGAGTTTTCGACTTATATTGACTTAACAGTAGAATAAAAGAAATAATAGATAAACGATATTGACACATATCCATATCTTGTAATTGATCGGATCACATTGACGAAATGATTATAGTTTCACGGTAAACGAATAAGTTTGGTTTTGTCACATTACATGACATTTCTCGTCACATGTATTGCCGACACATTACTAGATGTCAATCTAGGACGACGAATGTGAATCAGTGATAAATTAAAAGAGTATTTTAATTTATCGATTTTGATTAGATCAAAATAATAATTTATGTCGTTAGACATTGTGATTGAGAACCTAATGGGTCACACACAAAAGAGAACCAGAAAGATGAGATTTATCAATTAATTAATTGACAAGTGTTGGATAATTAATTAATTGAGTTACTTATTAATAGGCACGAATTAATTAATTGGATTAATTAATTCATGGACCAGACTTAATTAATTCGATTAATTAAGTATTGAATTGGGTTAAGTTTAAGAGACGATCCGAGCCCACTTGGACTTATATTAATATGCTACTAAGGTTTGAGAATTGAACAATTTGATTTTTCCATATTCTTACTAGCACAAGAAAAGAAAACTCTAGCTGTCATTCTTGTTCTCTGTGTGTATCACCATTGGAGGCTGGACAATTGGACAGTTTAGATTGCAGATCGTGATCATTGGAGTTCGAGAATTAACAAATGAGTTTGCAGAATTTATCAAAGGTACAATTTCTATTACAGTTTATATCTAAATACAATATAGATCTTTGATGGGAATTAAAAATTGTTTACTTTCCATTGCACATGATTAAATAAATTTCCAACAAACATTTCATCCATTATTCATAGATACTTTGTCTTTATTGCAATAATGACAAATACAATCAAATTGGATAAGATTATTTATTTTCAGTTGTATTAACTAGCTGTTTTTATCCACGTCTTCATGATCTACAATTTGTTAACATAAAAAGTTACTCTTTTATCTAATTGTAGAAATTGAGTCCAACGCCACATAGGAGGATGCTTGACATTACTAGAATTAGATAGTATTACTCAATCGAATCCTATTTTTCTGTTTCTAAGCCTTTCATTTTTCCACGAGTTTATGACATGTAGAAAAGAAAGGATGATCTAAGGTAAGAAGAGAGGCACGGAGTGCAACGAAAGAGCGTTAGGCGAAGATGTAGAAAGTAGAGAGGCTTGCAAGTACTATTACTTTGCCCGTAAATACCTCGGGCTTTATGAATTCATCTTTCATTGCTTGTGATTTACCATATAATTGATTGTCACTCGCATTAGAATTAGGGAAAAATGAAAAGTAAGTGATAGAAGGCAAAAATATATACACTAGTATTTGGAAGTTTTAATCAATTGAAATCTGCTTAAAAATTTAAAAAAGAATTAGAAAATAAGACGGGTTTCCAATTGTCTCGTTCATCACAGAGCTATATGCCAAAATGTATTCAAAATTTTTAAATTTCAATGACCGTTTACATATGTTAGTCCACATTTTAATTGCATTTAAAATCCTAAATCTTTACTCATTATAACTTTTATGTTTCTAATTATTTCGAAGCATTCTGATCATCAATATTTCATTAATTAGTATATTTTGTATCTTATAAATAGTTTTCATCCTAAAAGTCCATTAGGAAGAGTTACCTGGGACAAAATGTTTCTTACTCTAGGAACGGATCCATCACTGAACTACAAATCGAACTACTATGTTAATTAAAAAAACATGAAATTTTATTTTTTTTACACAAAAAAATTACACCAAAAAATTTATGTGGGCTNATCACCATTGGAGGCTGGACAATTGGACAGTTTAGATTGCAGATCGTGATCATTGGAGTTCGAGAATTAACAAATGAGTTTGCAGAATTTATCAAAGGTACAATTTCTATTACAGTTTCTATCTAAATACAATATAGATCTTTGATGGGAATTAAAAATTGTTTACTTTCCATTGCACATGATTAAATAAATTTCCAACAAACATTTCATCCATTATTCATAGATACTTTGTCTTTATTGCAATAATGACAAATACAATCAAATTGGATAAGATTATTTATTTTCAGTTGTATTAACTAGCTGTTTTTATCCACGTCTTCATGATCTACAATTTGTTAACATAAAAAGTTACTCTTTTATCTAATTGTAGAAATTGAGTCCAACGCCACATAGGAGGATGCTTGACATTACTAGAATTAGATAGTATTACTCAATCGAATCCTATTTTTCTGTTTCTAAGCCTTTCATTTTTCCACGAGTTTATGACATGTAGAAAAGAAAGGATGATCTAAGGTAAGAAGAGAGGCACGGAGTGCAACGAAAGAGCGTTAGGCGAAGATGTAGAAAGTAGAGAGGCTTGCAAGTACTATTACTTTGCCCGTAAATACCTCGGGCTTTATGAATTCATCTTTCATTGCTTGTGATTTACCATATAATTGATTGTCACTAGGGAGCATTAGAATTAGGGAAAAATGAAAAGTAAGTGATAGAAGGCAAAAATATATACACTAGTATTTGGAAGTTTTAATCAATTGAAATCTGCTTAATTTAAAAAAGAATTAGAAAATAAGACGGGTTTCCAATTGTCTCGTTCATCACAGAGCTATATGCCAAAATGTATTCAAAATTTTTAAATTTCAATGACCGTTTACATATGTTAGTCCACATTTTAATTGCATTTAAAATCCTAAATCTTTACTCATTATAACTTTTATGTTTCTAATTATTTCGAAGCATTCTGATCATCAATATTTCATTAATTAGTATATTTTGTATCTTATAAATAGTTTTCATCCTAAAAGTCCATTAGGAAGAGTTACCTGGGACAAAATGTTTCTTACTCTAGGAACGGATCCATCACTGAACTACAAATCGAACTACTATGTTAATTAAAAAAACATGAAATTTTATTTTTTTTACACAAAAAAATTACACCAAAAAATTTATGTGGGCTGAGGACTAGACCAGGTTACAGCACAGCACAGCCCAGCCCAGCCCAATCTCTTTACATCCGTCCCTGTCTTACTCATTTCAAAGCATGCAAGCAAAATATTTTGTTAGAGACCATCATAAAAAAAAAAGGAAATGTGCTGATGAATAGAAAGTTGAAAATAAGGATTTAACGAAAAAAAGTTAAAAGCATAATGGTTATATAAGCGCTTGGAAACCTTAAGCACAATTAAAATATGGTGTAACAAATAAATTTTTTGTTGCAACTATAATTAATACTTGAGTAAATGAAAAAGAGAGTTTGAATTTTCAATTGCAAGGTTTTTTTATTGATATTAACATTGAACCTAATTGTTACACAACATTGAACTACCAATATGAGTACCATTAATAATTTTACCACTTTTAAACTTCTTAGAGGCTTGACCAACCATCACTTCTCAATTTCTCTATAGTTTGGAGTCACGTTAATAAAATTAATGATATTTTGTTTTCAAATATGGATAGAATCATTTGAATAATGAATGAATTTATTGTCACCACAAAAATCTTTTGTTCCACCACCATTTTAAATATTGTAATTTATATTCACAGTACAGGTTTTGTTATTTATACCACATTTTAATTTAATTAAGATTCTCAATCTTTGCTCATTATAATCATAATAGTCCTAACTTTTTTCGATGCATTCTTATCATCAATTTTTTATTTATTAATTAGCGCATCTTATATCTGATAATGATCATCGTTCAAAATTTCATTAGAAGAACGCATGTTTTCCCACCATATTTTTAGAAAAAAGTAAAAATGCAAAAGTATGATAAATTATTTCCCTCAATTCAAAGCAATCAAATATAATATTTTAAAATAAGTCATCTTCAATGAATAGATGTGGCAATTAATTAAATGTTGAAAATATGAATTGACGAAAAAAAAAAGAGTTAAAGATGTAAGTGTTATAAATAATCAAAGATTGAGGACCTTAAGTGTAATTAAAATGTGGTGTTATTTATATTAATGAGAATATATGCAAAAGATAACAAAAAGGTCATCCATAGACCGTTGGCCCTGCCTTGTTCTGCCTCGCCTCGCCTCGCCACGCACCGTACACCCCATGGGAAAACCACCACCCTCGTTCTTTGACATTGACAGCAAAGAAACATTCATTTTGGATTTTTGGAATTAAGATATTGTGTTTGTGTAGATTAGTGTTTTTTTTAAATGCTAGATTTAGGTTTCTTCAATGCTTTGTTGTTTTTGAGTAACATTTCTTTTTACTCGAAACGGTATTGTGTGAAATCAACTATACTAGAAAGTGAACAAAATAAATGCAGCTAGTTGAAATAAAATACATTAACAATTCTAGAAAACCAACAAAGTTGGACCATAGACAATTAACCACATTAGCCAAAAAATTAATCAAATTTTCAACCATGTTCAATATGCTTTTGATCCATTTGATTTTTTATTATGTAAATAAATATATATTAAATTTTTCGGTTTGAGTTGGGATAGGATTTACTCGACATCCATCCCAAACCGACAAAAAAATTCTTTATAAAAATTCAATCCCTAACCGAAAAATTGAAAAATTGACCCAAATTGGTCAATTCGATTTAGGTTTGTCAATTTGCTTGATTTCATGGTCCAAATGTCCACCCCTAATTATCGAGTTGGGTTATTGGACTTGGGCTTGGACACAGTCCAAACTTCTCAGGCCAACTACTCTTCCTTCAAAGCTCCCAATCACCATCGACTCTTATGGTTGTACATAGCCCCACCCACTTAACCCTAGATTTCTATATCACAAGCGAAAAAACAAAATCAATGTTCTCTAAAATACCATTTCTACAACACATACGTAATATAAATAATTAAAAATGTATCTTGCCTCTACCTTGACTAGAAGCCTACAATTCGATGATTGCGGGCCAGAGCCTCATGAGATACAATTCGACGATTTCGGTTGATTGAGAGACAAAGAAATAAGAATCAAAAATAATATTTAGATCTTGGGGAGAGCGTTGAAATGAGAGAAAGGCACAATTTACTTCTTGTACGTATTCCATCATCGATGAAGTAAGGGCTTCTCTTGAATTGCATGTACCCAATCTTTACTTATTGTCATGCTTCTATTCACACTTTTTTTTTTTTTTAAATTTTTTAATCACATTCTCACCTTTGATTTTATTAATTAGAACATCTAGTTTTTTTTATTATGGTTTATTTTAAGTATTCTATTAATTTGTTTTAAAATGTAGACAAATATTCTATTGCATTTTTGTATTTGTTATATTTTTTTCTCTTATTTTAAAATATAGGGGTAAATAAGGGTTTTTACGCTCTCCTAACCATTTTTTTTTTATGAAAATTATCGTAGAGACAAGGTGTGATAATTAATGATAAGTTAATGACAAAAATGCAATTGAAAAAAAAATAAAATTAGAACATAGCTCGATAGTGTGCAAAAATTGGGAACCTTTAATTGTAGAGTAGTGATAATCAAATTTTCCACATTTAATCGAGTTTGAAATGAAAGGGAGTAAATTCTATTTGGGTCGAAGTGCAGCAGAAAAGGGTGGGCAACAACAGACATCTCCACATTCTATAAAACATTCCCAATCTCAATAATAACTTGAACATGCAATTCAATTGGCATAATACTTTTTCAAATTTTCTTCTGCTTAATAATTTTTAAAATGAATGAATATCGTAACACAATATAAATCAGGTCAACTATCCCAACCCCAGCGCCAGAAATTATTGTTCACATTTGCAGCGATTATTACTTGGAAAAACACATTTGAACAAGTCCACGTGTGCAACACAATTAAAAGTCCCATTTCCTAATTGTCCGGTCCCAATTTCTCGCCCACTAGGATCTCCCACTGTGAGTTCTTGGCCTTCGAAGGGCAGTAGGCTCCGGTATGCGTCTGTATATGTACCCACGCTTGTAGACGAAAAAGCGATGCATGCAGGACAAGAATCTTAGACAAAGTGTGCAACGGCAGCTCCCAACGAGGGTCAACAGTGTGCCTTGTCTAACAATTTGTACGTCAACAACCAAAAATATTCGTTAAAATATATGCACGATATATAAATTTAATATATTAATGGCTTATTTATTAAAATTGTTAATGAAAATAATTTATTGATATGAAACCTTGAATTACTCGATGCCACATCAGATAAATAATCACAGTTGGAGTTGTGTGCTGACACCTAAATTTTATCCTCGTCTTGTGCTGCCTAATCGAACGGGAAAGTACGTAAGTTTCCTTTTTCTATTCAAATGGTGATAATAAATGGCCTTGAAAACCCTCGAAAGGCCAACTGTCTCTCTTGCACAACCAAAACCAACCCTCCTTCCATTCATGACCATGGAAATTAGAAAAATAATATTATATAAGAATTTAATTAACCAAGCAAACAAAAATATCCAATATTGCGAATCTCAAAAGCCATTGTATCAGATCAGATGTAGATGGCCAAATATGACCATTTAGTTGCAACTTGTAATACAAAATAATAAATGTACCCACCCCACTGTTGCATCTGAGCCAAGAAGCTTGGAATTTGTCGTGGTTGGCTATATAATTCAATAACAAATGTATGGTATTCAAGACTTGCAGTACCACGTCACATCTACGTGATATTGCCTCTAAAACACATATGGAAGAGAACAACAATTAATTTGATTTGATTCATCAAACCTACCAATCACCTTATTGTCATTAGCTTATGCTGCTACTTTGAATTATTTGCAGATGAAGAAATGTCAAAGGGACTTCTTACTTCCTAAACAGATCCTCCTATATCTATATATAAACGTTTTGTGATTGGTTGCAGCTTGACAGTTCTTATTGAGAAGAAAACATAAATCACCGGAATGATTGAGATCGAAGTTCTATTATGTTACTCTAAAATATACTATCCTTTCGTACTTGAAATAGTTTGATTTTCGGTAGGTAATTGATTTACCTCATAATTTACTTACTGACATGGTATCAAATGATTTAGATTACGGTTATAACATGTAGATTCACACAAATCAAGATAGACGTCGATATCAATCTTATTTTGACTTAGCTTGAACATGCGTGCTTGAGTATAGCATAAACGAAACTCACGAGGGAGAAGAAAAGAGATATCGAATTTTTTTCATTATAATTCAATCTAGTTTTCGTCAGCTAAGTGGAACCAAACGCAAAAATTAGGGAAGAAGGTCCCATGTGGCTTTTACAAATGCGGCGAGGCGCGGTTTGGGTTTGGTTAATAGTTAATAGAGAGATCGTATAAATTAATTCATGAACCCAAAATGTGGTGGAACCCATCAAAAAGATGCCCCAAAGTGGGGAAATAGAAAAAAATCAATTCCTCTCAATAATTTACGCAACTTTAAAATGAAAATGAAATGACATACAAAAATGATGCTCACATAGACCAACCCAATTAATTTTACCTAAACAAGTTGGTAAAAATTTAAGTTAAAGTAAATAATTAATTTAAATAATATATTTTGTAAGACCTACAATTTTCATTAACTTTTTATAAAAAGATGAAAAAAAAATATAAATTGCGAACACACACACACATAACAAGTGGAAGACCCAATGACCCACCCTCTGTCAAAAATTAAATATAATAAGCTCTTGGGCCCATAAAAAAGCATTATTCATTGTGTGCTGCTACTTTGTACAATTTTATTTGATAATTTTGATCAATAATTTACACTTGACAGCGTTATATTCATCAATTTCAAAAATTATTTTGAAAATCAATAGTTTGAATTTTGATAATATCAAGATTGTCAATCATAATTATCAAAAACGATTGTACAAATAGGTCAATTCTTATTCGTTACTTGTCTGTCCACTGTACTGTACTTATATACGAATCTTTACACCCCTCCAAAAGCCATATCTTTCTTTATTGGTAGTAAAGGCCAACCGGCCAAGGCATGCAGCGTCCCAATCTCCACTGTGTGTTTTCAATTAATTTATGAATTGCCGAGTTTTAGACCAATCTGAGGTGTATCCATGTCAAAGTTTGACCCCCTTCCAATCGTATTGGATTTTTGAGGTGAACGATGACAAGTACGAGCATTTTGTGTGGTGACTATGAAAGACGTTTTTCCATGAAAATGCCAAATAAGTTGCTGTGGAAAATGGTAAATGGTGACGCATTGATTGTGACTTGGTAGTTAGTGCATTTGAATCAAAATCCACATCTAATAATCTAGGAAAAGATGTAGCCTAGGCTAGAACAAGAAGAATATTAGATATTTTTTTAGTTCTAAGTATCGTCTTTCATCTATACCATATTTCTCTTGATTTCATTTCATCCACGGTCTAACATCTGAACCCTAATTTTTTTAATTTTTTAACGAAAGTGCCGTCGGATGTTTATTAATACATAGGGGAAAAAAAAGAAAGAAACACGAAACTTTGTAGAATACGCCGTGAACATAGTCAATGAAAGAAATAAAGATAAATGTAATCATTCATCAATATAATTGATTGAGAGCCGATGAAAATTCATCGCTGAGAATAAAAATGATAAAAATACATTAAGTGAAAGCGAAAATCAAATTATTTATTCAAATTCAAGAGACATTAATATTGAATAAAGAAAGGGGAATATAGAAGAAGGAAATCACCGATTGTCATTTTTCCATTTCTTTCTACTCATAATCAAGAAGA
Organism: Fraxinus quadrangulata; assembly: GCA_903798255.1. NCBI lineage: Eukaryota > Viridiplantae > Streptophyta > Magnoliopsida > Lamiales > Oleaceae > Fraxinus > Fraxinus quadrangulata. The sequence continues at coordinate 61,043 of CAIGRB010085021.1, read as the reverse complement.
GAAACAGGGAAGTCTTGTACCAATGGATTACAAAAACTCGCCGGAATTCTATTCCGGGAAAACCCTTAAAACTAAATATATGTATATTTTCCAAAAAAGACAAGGATTTCAGCTTATCCTAATAACAAGAATTTTACAGCTTAATTTCCTTGACCTAAGTAAATAAATTAAGGAGCTTTGGTTTACCTGGTAGCTGATTTTCACATGTAGTTGTCCCAGATTCTTCAGATTTCATTGAAGGGCTCCCTAGTCGGTGCTTCTCAGCAAAAGGGCTGGGCTTTTTGCACTCAAACCCACTTGTTAAACTGAGATCAAGATCAGCTACTTGCATAAATTTTCCAAGTTCATCTGGTAAACGACGGCGCTTTTGTACCTTGTGCCTTGAATTTAGGCTAGGATTTTGGAGCTTGTACATGTCGGCCGTGCATTCCAAAGCATCATCAAGCGAGATCGGCCGCAATGTGCCGCCTTGGAGGACGGTCTCCACCGCCTCCTGACAAACATGCCAGTTTCCGGTTGATAATAGCCCAACTGCGCCATTTACAGGGTTCACTGTTCTTCCAGCAGCTTCGTATAACAAGGACTGGAAAACAGCTGCACATTTACATATATAATTACAAATTTAGTTTTTCTTCATCGTCAATGATAAGAAAATCAAGAAATTGCAAAAATTACCAGGCCTCTGGTTAACTGTGACTGCTGAAATGAAGGACATGAGGCCCGCACGGCCAAAGAACTTGGCTACAAAGACAGTGGCATAACCTTGGGCTATAGAGCTTTCAATCCATTGTAAACAAGGCCTAAGAATGCAATTCTCACTGCATCCTTTTCGAAGAACTCGGCATCCATTGCANATTCAAAATCTTGAATTCGCACCTTCTTCGCTGTCCATAAAATAAATAAATAAATAAATAAATAAATAATCCGGAGATGATGAAGAGCTCTTGCTTCGATCTTTATAATCTATTGCATGGTAGTTTTTCTTGACTTAGCTTTGCTCTTTATTTAGTCATCCACACGTCGAAATGAAATAATTAAAGCTGGTTGATCGATGTGAAAAAAAATTCCTCCCACTATTGAATTTTTTTTTTCTTTTTTTATAACACTTGATTTTCATCTTTCTTTCAATGAGTTCGTGCATATTTATGTCGCATTGCCACACAAATTAAAAAGCGACGTACGAGTTATATTTGCTAGTAAAAATGTTTACGACGTCACACAAGTGTTAGGTCATACATTTTATCAGCTATATGGCACTAATAATCAGTTTTAATCATAATTAAAGACGGAATGATCAAAGTAAAACATACATAGTAAGTTAGTCGAAATGAAATAAATTGAAATTAGGCGGCCAACATGAAACAAATCTGCAAGTTACGTGAGCTCTTAGAAATATTTCCAAGGAATAATAATCCAATAAGTCTAATTCACCTGAAGTTTGCCAGATTAAATAATTAATTTTTTGGAGAATTTATTTCAAAACCTAAACCAATATAGATTAAGCCACTCTGGGATAGAAATTATAATCTAGATTTTTATTATGTTTGACACCCATTTTGGGTATAAAAAAAATTCTGGAATAGTGATTGATCGAAGATTGTGTGGTTAAAAAGTAAGGAGAATTTTTGGATTTATATGTAATATTATTTTATTGATAGAATGTGTGATTGAAATGAAAAATGAGAAATAAAATAGGTTTCAAACAATGGCTAAATTTAAACTCAATAATTAATTTTAATCATATATTTCATGATATTTATTATTTTTCAACTACACATTTCATTAATGTTTATTGAATCTCCTAAAAAAATATGATTTTGATCTAAATTTAAGGAAAATATCATGTAATATGATACATCCTAGATGGTGTGTATGGTACATCAAATTTGGCAAAGTAAAGATTAATTTAGCTCCTATCTAGTTTAGATTAAAATTAAATTTTGAGTAGATTTTGATAAAAGTTGTTTATATGTGTTATTGAAAAATTATAGGTTCCATGAAATGTGTGATTAAAATTAATTGTTGAATTTGATATAAAATTTTAATTTGATTATAATCTAAAACAAACAGTTGCTCAGTGTAATACAATATTTGGTGCAAATAATATGATAATTAAGCCCCCGTTTGATGGAGCTTTTGAAGAGGGGGGAAAAAAAAATCACCCTCTCTCTCTCTCTCTCTCTCT
>CAIGRB010085021.1:44695-58607 GCA_903798255.1 Fraxinus quadrangulata | reverse complement strand
CTCTCTCCCTCCCTCCCTCCCTCCCTCTCACACGCACAGAGTCCCATTAGTCAATAAAACTTGTTATAAAATGCAAGAAATCCGCCACTTCTCTAAGAAAAAGTTATGTCTGCGCTAACATGACAAGAAAATACTTGAAACTGTTCTTTGCAAAACTTTTTTGTGGAAATCACAAGCACGAGAGCATTTCCTCAGAAACAAAAATATAATGTAAAGTTACACATCTACAATTTATCTCGAGTAAAATTGACAGTCAACTTATTCTTCTTTATTTATGTCATTAGCACTTGTGAAATTTTTCTCTGAGTTACCTTTCACTAAAGCAAATCACAATGATGTTTCCCAAAAAAATTTACAAACCTCTTCATGATCTTGTTACAAAAATTGTGCATCCCACACTGCATGAACAAGAAAATTCAATGAATGACTAGCCAAGTTTCAATTGTATTCATTTCTTTTCCCCACTTGCAATCACCAATGAACCCACCTGCATGCTGACAGCTTGCAATGTCGCACCCCAGTTGGCTACATTGTCACACACACACACACACACAATTTTGGTGAGGCTTTCTAGAAATAGTAAGCATTGGTCTCATTGCCAAATAGGGCACTTTTTTTTTTTTGAAGGATAGATGGATTGAAGGACCACCCTTCTATTCCTAAGCAAATACAGAAATCATTCTATATCAGAATGATGACGATATTAAGGCATTTTCACCCAAATTAGGATTTGTGGGGTCCTCCAAAAGATTGTCTTCAAATTAAGTTCCTTGAACAAAATGATGACATTGTGAAAGAAATTACAGTTTACAAGGAAAAAGTTGGTTGTTGACGTCGAAAATTGTATAAACAAGATTTAAACCAACTTAAAAAATGAAAATGAAAATTTTATTGATAGTGAATTGCAAATTACGATCATAACTTCCAATACTTGCTCTTTTTTCGTAAAGAGATATTTGAAATATGAAGTATATATTTCCTTTGAGCTGCCCCTCTTCTGAAGGCTCTCATTGTCCTTTTATAGGGAATAATTTACATACATACTTCATTTCTATGTCTTATCAGCTATAGTAACAAACTGAGAAAGTACATCATTGGCATGTTCGGATTGGTTAGCGAGCTCGGCTTGTCAGGTCATTACGAGTTAACCTTACATGTGATCCCCAACAATTAATGAATTACTTAGATAATGAAGCTAAGGTGTATAATTGGTTGAACTGGTGGGTACTGATATAAGGTCTTCCATATGTCACATGTCGATTGACTGTCTGTACAATGTGTAAAGAATCTTTAATTATTTTGTCCCCTCAAACCTCAGTAAATAATGTAATCCGAGCTGATCTTACATATCCGAGCTCACAATAGCATGAGCTTAATACATGTAACAAACTGTACTCAACGACTTCGGAGGTTGGATGCCAACAGTTAACTCCCAAGTCAGTGCTCGTCTTGGTGACAGACTGATCTTGAGCGTACTTGACACGTTTTTTCATTTCCATAATCATTACATCAATAAATGACATGAACATGTGTCACACCATAACTTGCCAATGAGCTATCATGCATGATTAGTTTCTTCTTCTAAAAGTTTCAGCAAAACGACATTGTCTTGAAATAATTAAATTCAACTATTTATTTTCCCTTCATTTCTTCATCTAACGGCCCAGATCGTGCCTTTTAATATTCCTCCCCTTTAAATGAATTTTACCCCCTCATTTTCTCACTTTCACTTTCTTCTTTTCAGACTTTTGCTTTCTAAAAAATTTTCTTCGCATTCTTATCTATTTTTTAAGTGAGTTCATCCATATTCAGGTATTCATTTTAACAAAAATACCCTTCTATCTTTTTCGTTGATTTTTACCTCGGTAGTTTATATGAGTTCAGACGAATCGAAGGTACATTCATGGGGTAACCAACAGGAGGAAATAGTACATTTTTCATCTTCTCCTTCTGCTTGTTCTTCTTATGCTAGATCAGGCTGTCAGGAAGAATTAACACCAATCCCCATTACCTCGGTTTACCCAGAATAATTAAATACTTTTAGTAATATGGACCAAAATCGTGAAAGTAAAGATATCGGATCTCAGGAGGGTAATGAGGGAAACATTCAGGAATGGGAGGCAGATTCTTATAGGTCGGTGGTGACAACTTATAGGGGACATGCTTGCCAATTTAAGAGCTAAGTATAGTATTCCTAATTCGGTAGAATTAGTAATACCAGCCTCATATGACCGAGCTAACACTCCACCGACAGGATGTGTAGCTTTGAATTCAAGTATTCTCCATGCTGATTTAAGACTCCATTTTCCTAAGATCATTCGTAAATTTCTTTTTTTGTGGGGAATAGCTCATATCCAATTCTGCCCTAATTGGTCAAGAACTTTAGAGCCGACCTTAATTTTGTGGGATCAATTAGGTCACCTTGAGCTAAATATAGCTTAATTCAATTCTCTTTTTACATTTAAAGAGGATGGAAAAAATATGGGTTGGTGGTATGCCGGCGTTAGACTTAGGACGGGGGTTCCATTAGTATTAGATACTCCCTCCTCAATAAAAAAAAGTGGAAATAGGAGTTCTTCTTTATTATGGGAGAATGACAGTTCCACCATGCTGAGGTGAATAAAGAGGATGTAGTCCATACTCTTTATCACCCGTTATGTAAATGAACATCACCTTCGATATATTTTTCTGCTCTTGTGTTAAGTTCACCCTCCTAACTAACTTAATTCTTCCTTGCAGATTACAAGAAAACTACCCTGAGCTCGACCATAGAAAAACAAGCCGATGCCATCATAGCTCTCCCCAAGAAGCATAGATCTTGCAAGTTTGTGATTTTAGACACAAGTTTGTTTCATGCAGGATTATTCCAGTCTTTGCCACCGACCTCAGCGTCGACCAGATCTACGACTTCGGTCCCAACTTCTTCTCGTAAGTATACTCGACATATTCCAATTAATATTTACCTTGGATGTGGTATTGATGTTTATCGATTCTCGTTTCAGGCCAAGATCCAAATATGTTGGGGTACAAGGCAGCAAGAGCAGCAGCTGCTGCTGCCAAGGGAAAGAAAAAAGATATTCTTGCCATGGTTGTGAACAAACCTTAAGAGCCCGAGGTTGAGCCCAAGTAGCCCCTGAAACTGCGTCGCTCTAATGAGCCATCTAAGCATTCTACTCCGTTGTCTCTCCTCCAGAAAAATCCACACCCCTGTGACCTCAGCAAAGGTCACCCTTTGTCCATGTTGCCATCTCGATCACTACTACGTCTAGCTCCTCGAGGTCACAAGACAAGTGCCCAGATCTGCAGAGGCCCAATATCGATAATTTGGTGGGTCATCGACATGAATCTTCCTTGATTTCCTACGAGCTCCATCCCACTTAAGAGAGTCCACTACATCGCTCCCTTCCCTCTAAGGGAGTCAGCTACTCTCCTTACTAAGAGTTCGAACGAGAGGGAGAAACAGTATTTAGCTGAGATGCCTGTTGGTGAGGCTATAATCTCAGCCCAACTCCATAGCCACAAATATATTTTGTACATGATGTCCGCGACAAATAAGGTATTTTACCTAAGCTCTTATATTTGGAAATTTTCTGCCTTTTCAATTTCATAACTCAAATTACTTTCTTATTCTCAAGTGAAAGTCGAGCTTGATAAAATGTTGGAGGTTAGAACCCAAGCTTTAGGCCTATTCGAAAAAAAGGTGGTGGAAAAGGCAAGATTTGCTGAAAAAGAAAAAGATTATGAAGATTGCCTCAACAAATTGGGGGTGGAGCTAAACGCCAGGTTGACCACAGAGCTCAAACTCATGGATGATAACAAGGCTCTGCAAATTTGGGAGGTAAAAAGCCACTGCTCGAGCTAAAAATGAAAAGAGAAGGCTTGACGAGGAAAAAGCTCGAGCTGATGAGGCTGAGAAAAGAACTGAGGAGGCCACCAAGAAGGTGACTGAGGCCGATGTCAAATCTTCTAGGGCAGTAAAGGAATGAAGTGCCTCTCTTGAGTTTGATGCTTTAGCTCAAGATGCTTACGTTGTGGCCTTAGGAGAAATAATAAAGCACATTAATAAAGAGATGCCGAACTTTGATACTTCTTTCCTGGTAGAAGCCTACAATGAACAACAAAAAGAGCTCGAACAATTATCGAAGGCAGCAGAAGTTCGGATCTCTTCTAACGATGAAGATGTTGAAGATGAGTTCCTACCTCCACAAGACCCACCAGGCTCTTAGTTTATTTATTATTTTTGGCTTTTGCCGAACTTTTGAAACTTTTTTTGGAGCTTTACTTGTAATCTTGTTTTATCAATGAATGAATATTAGTTCGTCTTTTTCTTTACGTAAAATGTTATTACTTCTGCAATTTTTGTAAGTTCTACAAGAAATGAACATTGCTATGTCTATCTGGACTAAGTGTTGCAGCACATGCAACCTTAGTTCGGCCTGCTAATAAGCAGGATTTTAATGATTTTCTTGTTTAGAAAATTTTTCTAAGTGTTGCAGCACATGCGATCTTAGTTCGACATGCTAATAAGCAGAGCTTTACTGATTTCCTCATTTAAAAGTTTTTTCTAAGTGTTGCAGCACATGCGACCTTAGTTCGACCTGCTAATAAGCGAGGTTTTACTTATTTTCTCGTTTAGGAAATTTCTCTAAGTGTTGCAGCACATGCAACCTTAGTTCGGCCTGCTAATAAGCAGGGCTTTAATGATTTCCTCGTTTAGGAAATTTTTCACAACTTTATTTCGGTCTGCTAATAAGCAGGGCTTTACTGATTTTCTCATTTAGGAAATTCCTCTAAGTGTTGCAGTACATGCAACCTTAGTTCGACCTGCTAATAAGTAGGGCTTTAATGATTTCCTCGTTTAGAAAATTTTTCTAAGTGTTGCAACACATGCAACCTTATTTCGACCTACTAATAAGTAGGGCTTTACTGATTTTCTCGTTTAGAAAATTTCTCTAAGTATTCTAGCACAAGCAACCTTAGTTTGGCCTGCTAATAAGTCGGACTTTACTGATTTCCTCGTTTAGAAAATTTCTCTAAGTGTTGCAACACATGCAACTTTAGTTCGACCTGCTAATAAGCAGGGCTTTAATGATTTCCTTGTTTAGGAAATTTCTCTAAGTGCTGCAGCACATGTAACCTTAGTTCTGCAAGCAATATTTTGTATATTTTTCCTTTTAACAAAATATACATTCTTATTATAGATAATAGATGCGAAATATGAAATACATTTACTTTATTGGTAATATTTCTTAAGATGTTCTGCATTACAAGGATGCAGCAGGGGTCTACCCTCCATATCTTCCAGTTCGTAAGCCCCCTAAAGTAATACTCTGGTTACTCTATAAGGACCTTCCCAATTAGGTCCTAGAGATCCAGAGCTAGGTTTCCTTGTAGCCAGAAAACTTTTCTTTAATACCAGGTTATCGACCTCGAACTCCCGTTTCCTGACCTTTTGGTTATAGTATCTCACATTGCGTTGCTTATATACATTATTCTTGATTTCAGCCTCATTTCTTCTCTCTTCTATTAGATCTAGTTCTCCTTGCAACACCTTTTCATTTTCTTCTTCATGATACATTATCATTCGAATAGAAGGAATCCCTATCTCAAGTCGAATGACAGCTTCTACCCCAAAAGCTAAAGAGAAAGGGGTTTCTCTGGTGCTATTCCTAGAGTGCGGTAAGACCATAGCATGTTGGGGAGTTCCTCAGCCCATCCTCCCTTAAGAGCATCAAGTTTGACTTTCAGCGTGTGCTTGATAATCTTATTGATTGCTTCAACTTGGCTGTTAGCTTGAGGGTGGTTTGATGTGGAGAAGTGCTTTCGTATACCAAATTCTTCACAACAATTAGCAAAGCGAATATTGTCGAATTTCTTACCATTGTCAGTTACAATGGAATATGGTATTTTAAATCTGCATATAATGGACTTCCACATAAAGTCGATGGTCTTTTGCTCGGTTATCTTAACCAGAGGTTCAGCCTTTAACTATTTAGTGAAGTTATCCACTGCGACAATTACAAACTTTGTTCTTCCTGTTCCAGTAGGCATGTGATCAATTAGATCAACCCCCATTTGGAGAAGGGACAAGGAGCCATTACACAGTTCAATTCTCCTAATTGGAGTTTTACGTTAGGAGTGAATCATTGACATTTATCACATTTCCTAGCAAATTCCAATGCATCATTTCTCATGGTGGGCCAAAAGTATCATTGTCGCACTATTTTATGAACCAATAACTGCCCACCGGAATAATTCCCACACACTTCTTCGTGTATTTCATGCAAAGCATAAAGTGTTTTCTCTTCATTCAAGCATCTCAACAAAGACACGAAATATCCTCGTTTGTAGAGAACATTGTCAATCAGTGTGTACTTCGCTAACCTCATCTAAAGTTTTCTCGCCTCAACGGGATCTTCTAGACATGAACCTATTTTCAGATAGGAACTGATTTTATCCATCCATATTGGATTGTGATCAGTCATCATAGAAACAATTTTCAACCTTTCGATGGCTGGATGAGAAATCCTTCCTACAGGAATGCTGTCAAACTCTTCTATCCCTTCACTTGTTGCCAACCGAGTTAAGGCGTCGGCATGACCATTTTGAGTTCGAGGAATTTGTTTGACTATCAAGGTTTGGAAATTTTTGAACTCTTGATTGACAACCTGGAAATAGCTGTTAATTCTTTCTTCCTTAGCTTGGTAAGCTTCGTTGACTTGATTGACAATCGATTGTGAGTCACTGTAAACTATCAGATGAGTAACTCTCATGTCTTTCGCCATTTTCACCCCCGCTATAAGGGCTTTGTATTCAACCTCATTAGTCAAGGCTTTGAAGTCAAATAATAATGTTTCGTAGAATATCTAACGATTCGGTTACTAATCAAGACAACTCCAGTCCCAGACCGAGCTTCTATAGAATATCCATCAACGAAGATTTCCCATGGAGTGTCGTATGGGGGTTCTTCTATTGGGTCCAAACTGAACTCTGCAACAAAATCAGTGAGAGCTTGACCCTTGATGGATGTGCAATGCTATATCGTATGTCGAACTGCCCAAGCTCTACTGCCCACTTAACCATCCGACGTAAAGTTTCAGATTTTTGTAAAACTTGCCTCAATGGGTAATTAGTTAGGATTTCAATTGGGTATTCCAAAAAGTAGAGTCTCAACTTCCTTGCTGCTATAACCATAGCATAGGCCAGTCTTTCAAAGGGAGAATAATGGAGCTTGGCTTCATGAAGAGCTTTGCTTACATAGTAAACATGATTATGTATTCCTTCATCCTCCCTAGCCAGAACAGCACTAGCAGCATGTTCAGACACTGCAAGGTATAAAATCAGCATTTTCCCTGCTTTTGGTTTCGATAGCACTGGTGGTTGCGCTAGTTGTTATTTTAATTCATCAAAGGCGAGTTGGCATTCAGGGGTCCATTCAAACATCTTCCCTCCTCATAAGACATCAAAGAAAGGTTTGCACTTATCAGTCGACTTTGACATAAAATGACTAAGGACAGCTACTTGTCCAGACAAACTTTGAACCTCCTTACATTTCATTGGGGCATGCATTTCGATGATAGCTTGTATCTTTTCAGAATTTGCTTCGAATCCTAGGGGATTCACTAAGTAACCCAGGAATTTCCCTAAGCTCACACCAGAAGCACATTTATGCGGGTTCAGCTTCATCCTATATTTTCTCAAGATATAGAACATTTCAGCGAGATGTTGTCGAAGGTCCCTGGCATCTGTACTTTTTACTAATATATCATCAACATACACTTTCCATAGTTTTACCAATCTAATTGGCAAATATGGAATTGACCAAATGTTGGTAGGTGGACCCAGCGGACTTGAGACCAAAATGCATCATTTTGTAATAGTAGAGACATCGGTTAGTGATGAAAGAAGTGTGTTCCTGGTCCGATTCATACATAGGAATTTGATTATATCCTGAATATGCATCCATGAAACTAAGTAGCTCATGTCCTGCTATTGTGTCTACCATTTGATCTATCATTGGAAGCGGGAAGTTATCCTTAGGACATGCTTTGTTCAGGTCGGTGAAGTTTATGCACACCTTCCAATCTTCATTGCTTTTCTTCACAAAAACTGGGTTAGAAACCAAATTCGAATATTTTGCTTCACGGATAAATTCATTACAAAACAACTTCTGCACCTCTTTGTTTAAGGTCTCGTATCTTTCTGGATTCAGAGGTCGACGTTGTTGCTATCTAGGCCGTACCATTGGGTCAATGCCCAACCCGTGGCAAATGATTCTTGGATCTATTCATTTCTTGTCCGAATGATTCCAAGCAAAAACATCAAGATTTTGTTTAAGGAACTCAATGATCTGACCTCTGAGGGATGGTTGCAGTTCATGGCCTATTTTGAGTTCTTTTGGAGGATCGCCTGATCTGACTTCCACTTTATCCAGCTCCTCCAGAGGCTCTCCCCCTTTTACTCTTACACGCGGGTCTAATGAGCTGAGATCGGATTCGATCAAATATACCATATGAATTTGGGCAAATCTTCACCCGACACTTCTCAGCAACATCTCTATTTTCCTTAACTTGTCATACACCATAAGGCATGGGAAATTTGATAGAGTAGTGGTACATTGACACAATTGCTCTGAAGATCAAATAACGGAGATTGCCCCATGATGGGATCATTAGGTGAATTGGAATTAAACACCACAAACTCCGCATTCAGTTTAGTTTTAGTTCGGCGTGGGGCTTCACCAACCTCAACAAAGAGCTTGATCAACCCTTTTACTTTGGTGAGAGCCCAATTGAATCCTAAAACCATTTTCGGATATGGTTGTAGAAAATTCAAATAAATTTCCCATCCATTCTAATGTGGTAACATAAAGTATGTTGAGAGAGCTTTCCCTATCAACTAGAACTTTAGGAATGATAACTCCTGCTACGGGTATCTAGATTACCATGACTATAGGATAGGGATGCGGATCTGCTTCATTTTCTTCAAGCGAAAGCTAATCATCCATCTCATTTCTGTGGTACTCCTCAGTAATGCCAATCCTAGAGAGGTTGGTTCCCATGCTCAATTGTTTTGTTGGCTTCTCATCATCCTGATATGAGGACTAGGTAGATCAATGTTGCAAGCCCTTGCCTCGACTTGATTCCAGCGTATTATACCAATTCCGTTCGGAGTAAAAAACTTTATGCAATAATGATATAGACTTGTAAATCGTGATGTATGGGTCTCCCTAATATGACGTTGTAGTTGGAAGGAAGATCGACAACAACAAAATCTGTTAAGATTCTTCTCTGGTAAGGAAGTTTGCCTAATTCCACACTTAGGACGATTTGACCTCAACCTTCAATAGGATCACTAGAAAACCCTTGCAATCTCCTGGAATATGGCTATATGTAACTTCTTGGATTCCCATTTGTTCCAAGGTTCGGGAGTACAACACATTGACCGAACTCCCATTATCCACCAGAGTCCAATGCACTTACACCCCAGTAATAGCCATGGTTATTATAATGCATCACTTTGGTCCTGCAAAATCATGTACGAATCTTCTTTCGAAAATCCAAACCATTCTTAATATGACGTAGTACTGGTGTCAGACTCTGGTAATCTCACAATATAATTTTGCCAAATATGGGCATCGCGTGCTTGTTTGCGCCTTACTCTTCTAGTTCCTTCAAGGCATTCATTTCCACTTACTAAAGTTCTGATCTAGGCTCGGGAGAAAGGATCCTGAGCTTGAGGACCTGGCTGAACTCGTTGAGCCATTTCTTGTTGATTAGGTTGTTGACTGCCAACTCGGTTCACCTCTCTAGGTTTAGCCACAAATTCCAGTAGATGATCTCGTCGAATTAAAGATTCCACTTCTTCCTTTAGATTTCTGCAATTATCAGTGTTATGTCCTATGGTCCTATGGTATCGGTAGTACCTCCCTTGATTTTTCTCTGCTAACTCTTTTTTCTGAGGTGGGTGTCTACATAACGTCTCTTTTTCTTCTACTTGTAAGAAGACTTCCTTCAGGGTGGTATTTAATAGATGATAATCGTGGAATCTATCAGGATCAGGCTTAAGACGATCTCAATCTCTCATTTCTTTTCTCTTTTCGTAATTGAAGTCTTTGTCCACTTTTTTTCCTTTGCTTGATGTGAAGGGAGTGGGTTTACTTTGGGTTCATCCTAGTCTGATGTGGCTTCCTCAATACTTATATGTTTCTCAGCTCGATTCAGGAACTCAGTATGCCCGAGGTCCATCATCATGTACAGATCACCAGAACCTCGTTCTAGGCTTTAGCTCGGAAAGGATTGTCATAAGTGCAGCATCGTCAGAGATCTTTTCAACTTCCATAGACTGTTTATTGAATCTACCGAGGCAACTTTTAAGTGATTCAGTCTTTCCTTGCTTAATGTTTACCAAGCGCTTCTTGGGCGTAGTTCTTGCTTTAGAACCCACGAACTGGGCCAGGAATGTCTTGGCAAGGTCATTTCAATTTTTTATGGATCTTTGATGTAGCCTTCTAAACTATCTTTGAACTTCATCTCCCAAGGTCAACAGAAAAACAAGATACATTATGACATCTCCTGCTCCTTGTAGTTCCATCCAAGAAGTGTACTTGTCTAAATAGCTGAGATGATATCATTCTCCTTCGTACCCGGTCAGTTGTGGTATCTTAAGTGTTTCAGGCAAGGGTTCAGCAAGGATATCTTCAGTGAAGGAAGAAGGGCGTTTAGTGAGATATTCCTCCATGTTTCCTTTGTCCTTAGCTTCTAAATCAGCAATGTGTTTTCTCAAGGCATTTATTTTAGGCTCTGGTTGTTCCAATAATCGTTTGACATGGAGCTCGGTATGTTTACTCAAAGATGTTAGGGAGTGTTGAGAGCCTCTTCTACCAAGTACAGTCTAGCATTTCTAGCCGTCGACTTTGCTATTATGGGAGAGCTCCTGATCTCTTCAGTTAAGCTTTTGGAGGATTTTTCTCTCGAGAACTGGATAGTTCTTTTGGTGGGAGGTCATTTGGTTCTCACCCTGTGTAGGGATTCCACCTCGGTATTTTATGGTAGAGCGTAAGTTTGGTTTCGTTCCAACCTGTTGACTACGTTTGTCAATTTTTCAATGACTTCCCTCATTATGGTCATTTGAGGGTTAGCAGCTTCGTTTTGACCTTGTCTTCTTCCAACATTTTGTGGATTGCTGGTTTGTTCAGGACGAGTGTGGGATTGATTTCTGGATGATGAAAAATCATCCATAGCGGTATTTATTCGTGGATTTTATAGAGAGATATGGCTGCTTTTACAAGTTAGGGGCCCTCCTTCTAGCGCCAATCTGTTGACGTCAAAATTGTATAAACAATATTCAAGCCAACTTAAAATGTAAATGAAAATTTTATTGATAGTGAATTGCAAATTACGATCATAACTTCCAATACTTGCTCTTTTTTCGTAAGGAGATATTTGAAATATGAAGTATATATTTCCTTTGAGCCGTCCATCTTCTCAAGGCTCTATTTATCCTTTTATAGGGAAGAATTTACATGCATACTTCATTTTGCTTTCTTATCAGTTACAGCACCGAGTTGAGAAAGTACATCATTGACATGTTTGGATTGGTTAGTGAGCTTGACTTGTCAAGTCATTATGAATTAACTCTACGCGTGGTCCCAACAATTAATGAATTACTTAGGAAATGAAGTTAAGGCGTATAATTGGTTGAATTGGTGGGCTAATATAAGGCCTTCCATATGTCACATGTCGAGTGTTTGTCTGTACAATGTGTAAAGAATCTTTAATCATTATGTCCCCTCAAACCTCGGTAAATAACGTAATCCGAGCTGATCTCACATATCCGAGCTCACAATAGCATGAGCAATACATGTAACAAACTGTACTTAACAACCTCGGAGGTCGAATGCCAACATTGGCAAATAATGATTTTATTGTGCAATAATATAAGATACCGACTTGAAAAATAAACGAAATAAAATGATAATGATCGAGGCAAGAGTTCGACTCTTTCTCCTTAAGATAATAATAGGGATGCATTGGTGCGACAGTCTTTCGGGACTCGTCTCCGGAAATATAACATTAACTTATAATAGTACCACTCCAAATTATAAGACCGACGAACCTATTAACAATTTTGATCTCTCTAAAACTGAAAGACTAAAATGTCGAAAATAATATTCGAGATTGAAATGCAAAATATTAAATAATGTAAGAAGGAAGGAATATAATTTTCAAGAGAGAAGACCTTTATATAGAAGTTAAAAGTTATGTCACAGTCGAAAATGTGTGTCTCCAACATACACAACCCATTTGGACAGACATTTCAATTGTCAACCGCCTGTTTCTATAAGATCCCCCATGTCGTGTACATAAAATTCGGGGAAATAAATAAGATAAATAAANTAATTTTATCAAAAAATATATACTAACTTAGCCCAAACCCACGACATGTACCAAGTCGAGCCTAGCCGGCCGAACGGCCTCCGCATATGAGCTATGGCTCAACCTACTAATATGCATGTTCTTTTCTCTTCAAAAACTATTAGTACCCCTTAAGACCCAAATCCAAGTCCCAAACTTGAACAATATAAAACGATTTCTATTTTTCTAGTTTTCGTATATAGGATGTCATTTTTTAATGTTTCACCAATTTTTATTCCCAATTCATTTCAACTTCTAATGGGCATCTTTTGACCTTAATTTCTTATTCACCCTAAATTGGTTTTGAGAAAATAAATACATTATATTAATCTATCCATGGAGTAGAACACACCCGACCAAAGAAAACGTTTGTCCAACTAACGGGATCCACTAAAACTATTAGTCAAAAATTGGTCAAATCAACTAATTAAAACAAATATTTCAACAAAAAATACAGTAAAAAATTAGCATCGGGTGCCTTTCAAGTATACCCATTAATTCCTGCCTCCAATGAGTAGGTTTCCATGCTTTTGCTAGACCTTAGAATTAAGCCATGAACAGGGTTATTGAAAGTTGAAATTAGAAGCACATACTATGAAGTAAAGTCAAATTTGAATTTGAGTGCGATCGTGAACAAACAAGAATAGAAATGCACATAAAAATATATAAGTTTATACGTCATTCTCATTACTTCGAATAAAATATTTACATTGGAGACCTCAAACCTCTATTATTCTCACATATAATTACAAAAGACTCACCATAGAATCCTTTACATAACATAGGAAACTAAAAGCAATTTAGCCCGTGTTTGGTTTAATTTAAAAAATTGATAAAAATTAAAGTTAAAATCAAGAATCAGTTCTAACAACATATTTCTTGAGATCCATAATTTTATTAACTTTTCAACTACATCTCATCACATTTTACTAAAAATCTAATTTTAACAAAATCAAACGGGGCTTAATGTAGAAAAATGATAGGGCACCTTACAATAACACCCTTAAAATTAAGGATCTTCTGAAAAATCATATAAAAGTATTTTGAAAGTAAAAAATATCGTATAAAATTAAGTGTCACTCAAAAAGTGACACGATGTTATTTTTTAAAATTAAGTGTCACTTTTTATTAAAAAATGATGTTTAAGTAATGTTTATCACTGAAAAAAGTGATATAAATTTTAAGGAAGTAATAGAATAAAGTGAATACATTAAAAAAATAGACAGAAATTCATAAAAATTGACAAACGTTGAGAAAATGAAAAAAAAAATGACAGATCAAAAAAAGTGACAAAAATTTTAAAAAGTGACAGAATACCATTTAAAACATTCTTTTATTAAATGTATGTCACTTTTATTAAAAAGTGGTGTTTGTCACTAAAAAAAAGTAACAAACACTAAAAAATAACAAAAATTCAAAAAAGTGACAAAAATTTAAAAAAAAATAACAAGAACTAAAAAAAATGAAAAACTCACAAAAAAAAAAAAAAAAAAAAA